>BGNK01001523.1:86974-114215 GCA_003297005.1 Symbiodinium sp. clade A Y106
CACCCACCCACCCCCACCCCGCACACACGCACACACGTACACACGCACACACGTCAAGAACACCGACCCACAGACAGAAGTCAATTTGCCGTCAGGGTAATAGAAGCGCGCACGCATCTGTTCCATTCACCACGCCTACACTCTTCTTTAAAAAAAATGTGACAGAGAACGGGTGCCTGTGCTTGAGTTGAATACAGCAGCGCATGAAGTGACCGAAAAAAGATAGTAATTTTGGTCTTTCGTATGCGCAATCAGTGTATTTGCAACCATGAATTCCAACTGACTGCCAACCAACGAGAGAGACCCTCAATGCGGTATGAATCTGAAACTCTATACAGCTTTTGTGTTCTTCCTGCCCTGTCGGCCGTGTTGCATTCGTGCAGTACTCGTCGAGACACGATGAGTCTGCAACGCCTGACAAATCACAAGTTGCCAGTGGCTGTAGTGCAGACACACGTCACCAGACCGTAAACCTTTCATTCCTAAACCCTAACTGACCCAAAACCGTGCCGTGGTCCTCGAAACCTGAAGGCCCGCAAGCCCGCACCCTGACCTGTGCTCCAAGTCGCACTACTGGCCCTGGCTTGGCTGAGACCAGTGCTGAACTGCATTTCCTGGCCCGGAAGGATTAGAAGCTGAGGGATTGAACCCGCTCCTGCAATGTGCCTGGGCAAGGAATTGCAGGAATGACAGAATCAGACATCCGCCAGTACATAAACCTGCAAACGCGCAGCGGGTTCATTGAACGAGTTATGCTCTGCTTTTCAGTGAGGGTTTGGCACTAACTGGCCTAGAACATGAAGAGTCTATGAGAGATGCTAAGATCACTAACGGATCGTAGACATTCGGGGGAATGAACGAAGCACATTGAAAACAGGTAGAGAACCATCGAGACTTATCCATGTCAGTACAAGTATATTGTAGGCGATGCACGGTCTGTTTCGCGATGCATGAAGCAGGAAGGTTCGTTAAATAGGACATCTTTTTGTTCATGCAGCTTTGCTTGCATGACTATGGACTATGTATGTAGGATTATGAAGGTATGTTATGTCATGCATGCATGCATGAATGTAATGTAATTGATGTAATGTATGTATGTATCTAGGATGTATCTATGCAACTATGTATTTATTTAGTTATATTTCTGCATATGCTTGTGCCCGCGTTCTTCGTGGTTGTGCGTGCATGTTTGACGCACGGATGATCACGGCTGCGTGCTTTTGTTTTGTGGTACTTTGCTAGAACGTGTGCATGGCTGCCTCCACACATAAAGCCTGGAATATGAACGCAAGCATTCAAGCATGGACCCGAGGTTGTACATGTACATAGTCAGACAGCTAGGTATCGGAGAGGCAGACAGTTAGAGAGGCACACGCCAATGTAGGCATTTGTGCGTGTCTGTAGGGTTGTGTGTATAATCTTCTGTATATGTATTTTAGGTGTATGTATATACTAAATAAATAATCACATAAATTGATAAATAAATAAGTAAATACATATATATATATATATATATGTATACAAACAAGTTGTATGTTTATCTTCATATTTTTTGTACGCACTTGCTTACAATCTCCACAGAAGCGCAGGCATGTACACATACCGTAAACATGTATATGTATGTATCTGTGTATTTTTGTATGCATGTATGTATGTATGTATGTATGTATGTACAGATAGACGAATAGATCGATAGATAGATAGATCGATAAGCAGATAGACGTAGATGTAGATACATACAAGTATGTACAGTGGGAGGTATAGTATGCTTAAGTTGAAACTTAAGTTTACAAAGGTAGGGCAGAGAGCAAGAAACAGAGAGAGAAACAGAGCGAGAGAGAGAGAGAGAGAGAGAGAGGGAGAGGGAGACCAGTAGCCATTTTGGCTCAAGTCGACCTGCCGCTTCCCTTCGGGGGGCGCTCGAGGGCGGCCCGGTGAGTCCGCTGTTGGGAGCAGCAGGCTTGCCGGGTGGACGTTCCTCTGAGCGGAGGGAGGCTTGAGCTTCACGTCCGTTGCCGCTACCAGATCAGACGCCCACAGCGGGGGATAGGTGCCGAAGTGCGCCATACTCAAGGAGGGCACGATCGCAGTACTACGACCAACAAGGCGACCTAGTGATTGCAAGGCCGTCGCCGTGGACGCTCTTGACCGGAGGGGGACGAATTTCTACCCTGAGGGCCTTTTCTTCACCGTGATCCCGCTTCGCGTCTCGCCCCATGCAGCTGGACGGGGGACATTGCCAACTCAGTGTTCGTGACTGTGGCAAGGACAAGGAGGGGGTGATCTTCAAACTACGTCATGGCCGCACACAAAGACTGCAGGTTTTGCAGATATGGTGGGGGAATCTGCCAGAGTGGGTTCAAAAAGGTCCATGACCTAGGAGCGATGAGACCAAGAACGCCAAGCCGCAGCCCAAGGAGGCCGCAGCCCAACAGGGGGAGGGGAAGACCGCGGACACCTAGCAGAAGCCCACCACGACCCACCAGGGGGAGAGTAAGACCGCGGACACCTAGCAGAAGCCCACGCCGAGTTACACTACGATCAGGACCGACGTGGAGAGATGTACAGCGAGTGCAGGACCACATGAAAGCCTGTCGTGACAACCTGCAGGCTCAGCTGGCCTGGGCGAACAGGCCAAACCACCCACTCAGGCGGCTACCACCTCAGCTACAGAAAGCCTTTCCTTCGCCAAATGCTTGGAGTACTTGGAGAAGACTTTTTCCACCGCATTTGCTCAAAGGCCTAGCAACACATGAGACGTGTAGTTTTTGAGGCGGGGGGCAGCCAAAAAGGGTCACTGGTCTGCACATGTCGGTTTACTGTACTCGGTTGTACTGGTAACTCGACTGTCGGCTTGCGCACATGGCACACCCCGAAGCCTAAATTCAAGCCCAGTGCCGGGGGACATGCATGATACGTACTGATGTTGCCGGGGGAGACCCTCAACCGGGGGATCTTTTTCCAACCGTCTTTTAATACCATAGTTGCAACTGCTGTCGCTACTCGACATGCCCTTTCCTCTCACCGGCAGTATGCCACAATTTCCGTCGGCCACGACGAAGTCAGATCCGCTTTTCTACCGCTAATTCGCTGCTTGCAACACCCCNTACTCGACATGCCCTTTCCTCTCACCGGCAGTATGCCACAATTTCCGTCGGCCACGACGAAGTCAGATCCGCTTTTCTACCGCTAATTCGCTGCTTGCAACACCCCTAACCCTTGATGGATAATTCAATCGGCAACACTTTTTTCGCAGAGGTAGCGTGGGGAGCCCCGAAATGAGAGGTACTCGTTGCTGCACGGTTTGTTGTTCCCTTGTTGCTTTTTACAGAAGGGGCCCCACAACAACCAAACCTGGCGCTTACCGGCATTGTTCCCTGTTCTCAAATGCCTCGGACGCTGGCGCCCACCTTGAACTTGCGAACTACACTACCTTTTGGGTTGTGCTTTTGTTGCTGCCGACGGCGGGCCCCAAGGACCGCACAGCCTTGAGGCAAACGTAGTGGAAGCAAGTCGCCGTGTTCTTACAGCAAGCCCCGCAGGGATAGGATGTGATGGTTGCCATAGGGGCGCGGAGACGAGGCTGGGATGCGCGTTGGGGGTCCCTAGTGTTCGGGGTCGGGGCTTGCTGCTAACAACCGGGAGCAGACTTGATAGTACTGTGCCTTTTGTTGTGAAGCCCCAACGCCTGCGCTCATTAACAACAATGGGTGGTAGGGCGGGCCTATGGCCTGAGGGTCACGCACAGTGACCCCTATGCCCTGCAGAAAAAAAAGAAAAACGAGAGACCAATAAATCAGGGAGCAACATCCTGATCTCACACCCCCCAAAGCCCCCATGAACATCCGGGGGGCCCTTGCGGCCGGGGGGCTCACCCCTCATCCCCGGGAGAGAAGAGAGAGAGAGAGAGAGAGAGCGAGAGAGAGAGAGAGAGACAGAGACAGAGAGAGAGAGAGAGAGGGAGAGACGCGCGGGGGTTGGGATCATTCCCCTTCCGTCTACCCTGCCGAAAGAAAGAGAGAGAGAGAGGCAGAGGGAGCAAGCGCAGTTCAAGCAGGGTTGAAGGTTTGCGCGGTGTCTCAGGGCGCAGGCCTACTTGGAGATTACAGTCGCTGGGACTCTAAATGCAATGGCAGGTCTGGTTTTAGTTTTGCAATTGAAGGAGTGCTCGGTTCAATGCCGCGATTGCTTCTGATGCACAGAGGAACCGTATCGCCTCAGGCGTGCGCAAAGAGAAGCCCACTTGCTGTTTTTGATCGTAGCCTCGCTGCACAGGTTGGGAGGAGGGTACTGAGTTCCAGTCTCAGGTTTGGTCCAACATAACTCGCAGGATTTAGGTTCTTCGGTCCCAGGGACTCAATTCAGTCAGAATCAAGTGCACACAGACAGTAGATTGAAATCATCCACCGAAATCTGGCCAAATCTTTTGCACCTTCGACTGTACAGGTCGATCTAGCCTGCAGCGCTTTCACACTGACTACCTCTTGGCTTAACTGGCATAGCCACGTCCACATCCCAAACTAGCAGGAATGATCCTGAAAGCGGAGGCTAAGATGCCTGGATGACCTTTGAACTTACAGCAGATGAGAGCACATCGGTACTCACAGATGCTGATTTGGCATGCCGCAATCCTTTGCAGTAGTAGTAGTAGCAGTAGTAGTAGTAGTAGGAGTAGGAGTAGGAGTAGGAGTAGGAGTAGGCGTAGGCGTAGGCGTAGGCGTAGGCGTAGGCGTTGGAGTTGGAGTTGGAGTAGGAGTAGCAGTATGAGTGGGAGTGGGAGTGGGAGTGGGAGTGGGAGGAACCTGCAGTGGAGAAGGGCAGAGTGCCGGAGCAAGGCAGAGTGCCACCTCTTGGTTGGGCAAGGGCCTCCAGGGTGCCCAGGATNGGCGGAGGCGTTGGAGTTGGAGTTGGAGTAGGAGTAGCAGTATGAGTGGGAGTGGGAGTGGGAGTGGGAGTGGGAGTGGGAGTGGGAGTGGGAGTGGGAGTGGGAGTGGGAGTAGGAGTAGGAGTAGGAGTAGGAGTAGGAGTAGGAGTAGGAGGAGTGGTGGTGGTGGTGGTGGTGGTAGTGGTAGTCGTAGCAGTAGTAGCAGTAGTAGCAGTAGTAGCAGTAGTAGTAGTAGTAGCAGCAGCAGTAGCAGTAGAAGAAGTAGTAGTAGCTACTACTGCTGCTACTACTACTACAACACTACTGCAACTACCGCTACGACTGCTAGTATGACTACCATTGCCACTGCAGCCACTGCTGCTACCCTGCTAGTAACTAGCACTAGTACTGCTACCGTACCAGTGTTGTTGTTAACGACTTGTGCCAGGAGGACTACCGCTGATGACTCTTGCTGCTAGCACCTGCCAGTTCTAATCAAGAGGAGTGCTTGTAGACTACCACCAAGCCTAAGCTCCAATGGGGAGCTCTGCAGTCGCAGGCTGCCGAGAGAGAGGAAAACTATGAGGAGCCAGCGCCTGAGCCAACTCTTCAAGTTGCGGAGTTTCTGGGCCTCAGCTCCGAAATAAGAACGTGCTGGTGCGTTGTTGTCGCTGCCATGGTAGCAATCGCTTTCGCAGTAGCAGTTTTTGTCGTCGTGGTGCGCTGCTGTAGTAGTGGTCGGTGCTTTCGTCGTCGTGGTGATGACAGTGGTGCTGGTGGTTGTAGTGGTAATGAGACGGGCGAGTTGTATCGGTAGTGCAGCCGGGCATACTTTGTTATGCATTGAGTAATCATTACTGCTGCATTGCGCTGCCGTTTACTTCAGAGCCTGGGCCGGCTTGGCGAGGGATCCGAAAACTTAAACGACAGCTTTGGATTAGATGTGGGGTTCAAGATTTAGGTCACATTGCGCTGTGGGGAGAGTCCCTTCCAGGGTCCGCGCTGGCGAATCACTATGTCAAGTCTCCCAAAGGCAGTCTATTTTCGACAAGTTATTGCGAACCGGTCACTTCACGGTTACCGTGCTGAACCCTTTAAACAGCACCTTCCAAGGGCATGCATTCCCAAGATGTCCTTTATCCAGGATCCTACAGCACCACCCAGTCCGAACAAGTGTGAAGGGCACCCCAAACACCTAAATAGATATACCGCAAAAATCGGCCACAACGCCGAGAGCAATCCAGCCAAAGCCGGAAGACTTACGTAAGTCGTAAGAAGCCATGGACGTGTAGCAAAGCCAACCCGTTTCGAAAGCCCTGAACCCTCGAGCGATAAACGTGTTCCGCCAATTCCTCAAACAATGAGCATAGAACTTGAATGCGCGCCAAGCCCCCAACGAAGGTTGGTCCGCTACTTGATGATGGCCCGCACCAAGGTGAAGGACTCGCAGATCGACGGCGCCTCGGTGCAAGATCTTAGGGTTTGGGGTTTCGGGGCTCGGGCTTGGTCCCACGAGGCAAGGGTCCATCAATCACAGGGGACAGCATATATTCAGCATGAACAGCAGCGCTTGCAGCAACAAAGAGCCAGGAGGACTAAAGGCAACATGCATACTCAACTTCGCCTCGGAGGAGGGGGGGGGGTTGGACGTGGCCTTGGATTTTCTCTGAAAATCCAAGGCAAATAGACGGGTTGGGTTTCGGGGTGAAACGGTTATTGCATGTTGTCTCCTATGACGTGTGAAACTTCAACACGGGGCGCTAGCTGCGATGGCCATGGAGGTGAGCTTGTCTACGCGTATGCCAAGACGGAGCGGTTAGCCCATGACTCAGAGTCCTTGGAAAGGTCAGTCGCTCATCGCCGCCAGCTTAGAAGATGTTCAGGGCCTTAAGCTTTTTGGGCTGGGTCAGCGGGTGGGATCCGTAGTAGACTCCTGAAGCCGAAGACCTAACCCCTGAAACGTCACACCCCGGAACCGAAACCACTAAACTTACTTCGGTAAAGTAAACAGAGTCACTGGACCACCTGATGGTGATGGGTAATTTCTTTGGCTGCTGTCCTGGTTTATTACTCCTGAAGTCTCCGTCAAAAGCAATTCCAGGGCATGGAAACCAATGCTGGCAAGCCCATCGACTGTTCTTGTGTGTAGACTCCAGGCAAGAAGTTGACGTAACAACGGCCCTGCTTTCAAACCCGAAACTTGCAGCCATCGAAATGGTTCCTAGGGTTTTGCTCAGGTATCTGTTAGATCTAAGAATCTAGGGTTCTGGTGTCGGCAACTGTCAGAGAATTGTCGGTTTTACGGTTTAATGTGCTGAGCCTCACAGCCAGTGCGACTTAGGGCGAGATGGAAGAGTTCATCAGCGGCACCAACACCGCCCGCTGGCTGCACTCAGAATCCCGAAGCCGATGGTTAAAGTATGTCGGGCCCACCTGCCGGAGATCTGCTGCATTGAATGGGAAAGAGCCGAACCTGAAGTTGCTTAAGAGTTGTAGTTGGAAGCATGCGAGTAGTGACAGTCAGGCAATACTCAGAGTCACGATGGTCGTGCCATTTCGTAGGAACTGCAACAACTATATCCCGAGCGGCACTGAGAAAAAGTGCTTACAGAAATCTGCAAGAGCAGCCATCAATTTTGGTAGGAGTATCGACGATCCATCTTGCCGGAAAATGCGTCTCGTGACATGCACGAACGTGCAGGGCGATCGTTCTCAATGGAACGAATGCGCAAGATCGAGAAGTGCAGCCAAATTTGGAAGTAGTCGTGAAAGATCTGCCGTGGCTCGTGCGGAGAGCTGATTCCCAATCCCGACAGACTTTTCCGTTTCCTCTCCGGAGGCAATCGGCTGCGGCCGAGTGTGGACAGTCGTGGAAGGTATGGTGAGTTGCCAGAAATCACTTATCAGAAGCGGCAAAACTCGTATGCCTTGGCAGAAGTAGTGGCATCGACATGTCGCCGGCAGCAAATTGCCTCGGTTTTCGTCGCATCCACTTTCCGCATTCTTAGGTTGATGGAGCCGACAGCAATTCAATATTACACGCACGCGAACCGTCGCGAATATCCGGCCTTTTGCCCTGATCCCAGCCTGATCTCATTCAAGCCAATTTCGAAACTTGGAGCCAAAGTCCATGGTCTCGGACCCGAAGCTTGATCATCTCCCGACGCTCGTGGTCGTTTCCGTGAGGCCCTTCGGGTCCTCGGAAAGACGTTTTCTCTCGCACGCCCAAGTCCGAAGGGGGTGAGAAGCCGGTGAGGTGCTCACTAGGCTGGGTCCAGGCTTCGTTTAAATGTGTGCGCTAAATGAGGTCCAGGAGCAAGCCAGAGCGCCCGATCTCTACGGAATATGCATGTACAGGGCCCCTGCATGATTTCTCCAGACGGTCGGAATCTGACTTGCCTTCTCGAATCTCACTAAAATGCTGCTCCCCCGACCCAACAACAAACGGTGTTTTCTGGAGCCAGCTTACCCGAACTCGTGCTGTGGCCAAGAGCATAGTGCGGCTCACGTTCCGCACTTCGATTCGCTTGCAGCCTCGAGTGGTCTTGCCTTATATCGTCCCGGAACCTTATCTCGGGTCAGTCTTGGGACCTGTAGACTCGCTGCTCCTGGAATGGTTCTTGGGCATGTCGGGCTTGGACTACGATGGCTATGGGGCCTTTCACTGTTGAGGGTTTATGCGGAAATCACGTATCGTCGTGTGGGCCTTGTCATTTAATGGGATATTTCCGGATTCGGGCTTGGGTTGAAACCACAATGCCGCTAAGGCCAACATCCAGTCTGTCGGCGATCGCCTCTACGACGAGAAGTTTTACAAGGCTGCCCTGGATGGGGTGACTTGGGGCTTAGTCTTGAAAATAGGGGTTTCAGAAGCTGACTCTCGATACCGACCACCTTTTCAAGTCTTAAATGCAGGAAGGATGCATTTCGTTTGCAGTGTATGCGTTTCCAGCAAGAAAATAGGGCATCGAATCGTTGCTTCTCTTTCTTGCGTGTCGTTTCCAGGGAACGCCTGGGCGTTTCGCTTCGATTCGTATACAGTCCGCGGACCGCTGGGGGGGACACGACGCGGGGGAGTCCGGGTTCTCACCCGCCAGGCCCAGAGCCACGACTCGGGGGAGTAGGGTCCTTTTAGTAAAGTTTAGAGGGCCTTTGTGAGGAGGTCTTGGGCAAGGGTTCATGGTGCCTTTTAAGGGGTTTAGGGCCTAGTTTAGGGTCCTTTTAACGGGGTTTCGGTTGTTTTGGACGCGCTTTGGGATCCTTGTTGTAGTAATTGGTAGAAGTGGTGTAGCAGTCGCAGCAGTAGCAGCAGCAGGAGGAGGAGGAGGAGTATGTAGTAGTAAGTAGCAGTGCTGCTGTTTCGTTCGTTTCGATTTAGCCGACGTTGCGTTTCGTGTCGGTTCGTTTCCACGCGGCCGACGTTGCGTTTCGTTGCGTTTCGATTCGGTAATTCGTGCTTTAAATGCGGTCTCTGGGATGAGTCTCTTTCAGGGCGATGTCGTTTGCGGTTCGGAACTTGCCAGAGTGGGTTTTGAATGGTTTTAAAATTCGCTTCGGTTTGTGGTGGCTCGGTTTTCCAGGTCGGTTCTGGGCTTCACATGCAAATCATAGGGGCTCAAGCCTCGGTGAAGGCTCATGCCAGGAAGTTCTTATGGTTGTCGTGGTCCTCGTCCACGTCGTGGTCCTCGTTTTTCTCGTCCTAATCCCTCTCGTTCTCGGTCTCATCGTTGTGGTCGCAGAGTAGCCCGGAACGCCACAGGCACCCCTCACTCAGAACTCCTGCATGCTTCCATTCCCAGAATCTTCAGACCTGAATCCGTCAAGCCGTGGGGAGTTCAGGCGGCCAAGATCTTGTACGCCTCGATTCCGAACAACGGACGCCTGGCCTCCTGCCACGGCCTAAAGCATTTATCGCGGAACTTAGGAGTTTAAGCAGAGGTACCTAAGCTTAAAGCAGAGGGCTGTCTGTCTGAATGGATCTCGGGAGCTTCCGGGCTCGGGCTGCTTCGGGACGTTGTGGCCTTCAGCCCGAGATCGCTTGAAGAATATCCGATTCCAGTTTGAAGCACGATTTTCGGGCTTGCGATAAGCATTAAGCTCAGGGGCTTACGCCTCTGTGTTAGCAGCCATGCTGGACCCTAAATGCTTAACGCCAGGCCACGTGCAGCTCGGAGAGTACACGCAGGCGCGACCCACCAGCCAACGGTGGGGGGGGGGGGGGGGGGGGATCTTTGCTCCTCTTTGAAAAAAAAACCCCTGCACATGGGAACCCTATTGAGCAGAAAACCCCAGGGGTGGGGCAGGGTTTTTTGNAGAAGCCGTGTGCGAGACGGTGTGGTCGTTGTGACCAGGCGTGCTGGTCGCACATCGGGCGCTCGCGGGGGGCGCAGGGCCGGGGGGAGAGACGCGGGGAGCGCGGCCGCCGGCAGGGGGGGGGGGGGGGGGGGTGGGGGGGAATCTTTGCTCACCTTTGACAACAAAACCCCTGTCATTGGGAACCCGATTAGGCAGAAAACCACAGGTGTGGTGCAGGCTTTGTTGTTGCGGGGTTGTAGTTTCGAGTCAGGTTTACAGGATCACGCCAGGGGCTTAGTGTTGAGTTTTCATTGGGGAAGGTAGCTTTTTGAAGGATGCGCGACGGATTGAGCTTCCCTTTTCTATTTGAGGGTATGGCATTCCCAATTCACGTGAGGGTACTTGTCATGGGTCCTGGTCACCTCTTTACCCTGGACCTGGCAGAGCTTGGTCTTGGTCCTTTGTTTTGCACCCTAGGTTCCTAGGTCTCAGTCACTCAACTTTTTCCTGAGCTCCACGCCCAAACCTAAATCCCTCAACCCTCAACCCTAAGCCTAGGCTCTTACTTTGCATCCTTGGACCCCCGGACCTCGCAAATGAAACAGTGCAGTGCTGCTTTGCATAAGCGTGGTGCAACCTACCCGCCTGATGGTTCTGTTTAGGGTTTGGGCTTTGACTCTCTTCGAACTAACTACGTAGAGTCAACAGGTGTAGGGTTTTCCGGATTGAGACGTGTATACCGTATACCCCAATCCCAGTAACCGGCAAGACAGGAAGACTGAGCACAGAAAGAACCAAGATGCAAGCATGTGGCATACAGTTCCACGGAGGGACATGCACGAGTAAAAGACACCGAAGACAGTTCAAACCAATACCACGCCTTTAGACAATGGCTTGGTCCCTCAGCCCCGACCTCTCAACGCAGATGCCCTCAAGCCTCGAAAGATCCCAAGCCCCTGCCTACATTTCACAAAGCTTCTGCATCCCCAAGCAGCCCTTTGGCCAGGCGGTCGAGGCAGCGAAGAAGGCGAACAACCCCAAGACATGGCAGGAGGCTTCCTGGCAAAACTGAGTGTTTTGCTAGGACTCGGATCCCTCATCACCTCGTGTATGTGAGCATTCGGGCCGTTCCGGACATGGGTCCTCCTCATGCAGGTTCGGTCAGAGCTTCGTGTATAGTTGTAGAGTCTGAGACGCAATGGGTAAAATGGATTCAGGGAGCCTGGTGCTTTTGTCTAAGGTGAACCTGGCTTGCGTCAAGGCGGAACAGTTCCGCTGTCGGGAGCCTATGCTCTCACTATCCTGAGCCTGAGCGACATGGAGAAGGGTCTCCTTAGTGACGGTGGGGCAGAAGAGCTTCACACTAGTGTCACTGCTTGCCGGCTCTTCGATCGAATGCGACTGCATGTGCCGTTGCTGGGAGACGTGTTGGCTCATCTCTGGAGTGTTGACTTCTGTGGCCCTGTCTGGTAGCTCTATAGTCGCGTGCACGAACAATACCCTGTCAGAGGTTCTTCAAGTCGTCTCCTCCAGCCCCAAGCTACTCCAGACCCGCGGGCCTTGGATCGCAAGCCGCGAACCACATGCTGAGGTGCAGAGATTGCAGGGCAGCACATCATCGCCGGGTGCTTAAGTAGTCGAGGTTGGTCTAGGCTTGGGACATTGGGGCTGACACCATGAACACTTGGACAGCGAATCTTTGCACATGCAGAAGCCTTCTTGCGTTTCCAGTGTTCAAGCCTTAATTATGCCTTTTTGCAGATGAGCCGCAACTTGCATGTGTGTAGAGGCGGTTGTGTGTGTGGCTCAGGTCCATCCAGATCACTTGGAGGAGGTCATCGCGCAGTACGAGAAGCCCACGGCCGAGATAGTCCGAGCTGACCATGTGCTGTAATGCTGGAGGGTTGCGCCAACATGGCAACAACACCCACTGGGTCTTCGAAGGGCCTTTTATTGCTTTATACCTAGGTTCGCAAGAAATTCCCCGAGAACTATTGAAGGACTCCGGAACATCAAGAATTCAGAGCCACCATGTATGCATTTTCTTGGTTCGGTCTAGGCTATCGACGAAGGTGTTAAAGGCCACCAGCCATCAACGGCCCTGAATTTATATACAAAATCGGCTGTTCAAATTGAGCGGGCTTGCAGTCGTCCAGTATAAAGGTCCTAACTCTTGCTTCCAGCACCGTAGCGGTTTAACCTACACCACACATCGAAAGAAGAGAAGCCGCCGGAGAAGTTGAGGGCTGGCTGTACGTCTCCAGACTTTGCCCCATGCACCCGCATATCACAGGGTGTAGGGTTCCGCAAGATTTTCTCGCTGCCGCCAAACCGACTGCGGCGCTGTGTGGCAGAAGCCGGAAGTCTATTGCCCCTAAGACAGGCAAGTTTGGGAAGCGCGGAAAGCCTTGGGCTTGAGGTCCTTGACGATTGTTTTGGGGGTTTTTGAGTGCAGGAGGGTGTCCCCCAAGCCTGCTGCTTTGGCTTCGGGTGTGATTGTTCATGCGGATGTCAGCTACCCAGCAAATGCATCCAGATGTCGTTGACACGAGCAGGACACTACAGCCTCTAAACTGTTAGTCTAACCTGAGCCCCAGAACCCAAAAACAGTTTCGCAGGTCAGAGGTTTGGGCCTAGGGTTGTCCAAGCCAGCACCGGAAACATGAGCTCAGTCCACATTTCGCTGCTTTGCCCAGGCAAGGTTGCTTCGATGCTAGAGACCGAGCTTCTCCAACGTTTGATTGGAGTTCGCTGCAAGTCATGTTGGGGTTCGTTGGCAGGGCAGGGTTCATGTCGCGCTTTAGGGCTCAAGATTAAGTCGAGGCCAGGCCTAACTCGAAAACTTGGAAGCAACCCGACAGAATTGAAAACTAACGCCATAGCCTGGCATAGCCTGCCCCCCTTGTCCTGCGCACCCCTTCTCCGAAACACCATATCAAAGCCCCTGAATGCATGTACACCGCATTCAAGACTTCTGAAACTGGTTCAATGTAGCTCGGTGTATTTTGCATCACGCCGGGGCATTGGCCATAATGCCCATGGAATGCATTGGATTTTTGAGTTTAGGGGGTTAACGGTTTTGAGCTGAGGGGATGCAAGAGTGCTGCTGGTTTTGCACTGTAGATTAGTTGTACGTGGAGTGCAGGCACAACGTCCGGCGACACTTTACTCTAGACCTTCAGCCCCCGACTTCGTGTCAGTTCCCTCGCATCAGAGCAGAACAACTCAGGACAACTAGAGTAGAGAAGCGACGGCAAAGGAATGAGCCGGGAAGCTCTCTAGGAACTCTACGTGACTGGAGTTGCATCGCTACAGTATTTTCGGATGTTGGATTGGTTGAGGAGCTGGCAATCGCTCAGACACTGCACTCTGGAACATTAGCACTTTGAACAAAGGCCCCAAAGTCCTGTGGCGTGGTTGCAGGAACTAGTAGCTCTACAACAGGCCCTGATGCAGCTGTTGGAGACGGGTCTTGGCAACGAGCGTGTGGAGCTTATCAGTTTGCGTTGCGATTTAAGGCTTCTGGCGGCCAGATGTGGCCAAGATGCTTCAGGGTGCATCCGGTTTCTGGATATAAGCTTGTTGTGCTTGGGCTACAGGGTGTTGAGTTTTGTGCTTACGCGGTTGCCAATTACGGGCGAGGTTCAATGCTCCCTTTGATTCTCAAGCTCGTGTCTGTTATTGGTTCCCGAGAAGATGGAGCAAGGTCCGAGTTGATTTCAGCTCTCGAAGACATGTCATCGTCTGTTTCGATCTAAATTGGTCTGAGCCTGTTAGGTTGAGGGACTTTGCAGAGGCTGTTCCTTCGGGTGCAAGATGTTGAACTTGGTAACTTTGAGTCCTTGGGTCTCATGATGGTGCTTGGTGCTGCACTTGCTCTGCCCAGTTGAAGCCGTTTTTTCTCCAAGATAGGAGGAACACGGCATGACTCTAGCAACCTTCCTGGGATCGAGATTGCATTTAGATCCCAGGCAAAAGTGGGGTTCAAGATTCAGGCTTCTGGGCAGGAGGCAGTAATAGATGAAATTTTCGGTTGGTGGGGTTTGGACAGTAGGGCTGTCGGAAAGAAAACTGTGTAGGGTCCGGAACTGGGACGCAGCGTGCTTCAGCCGGCATGACGCTGTCAGCGGTCGCTTCCATAGCGGACCCAGGACCAAGACGTAAGCTCGAAGCGAAAAGCACAACAGTGGTCTTAAGCCCCCCCAAAAAAACAGCAGAGTTTCCAGGTTGTAGGTTTAGGCATTGGGATTTTGATGTTTGTTCCCGGTCCGATACGATGATTCATGTTTGTTTTGCCCAGGCCTTGAAGGCCGTGTCAGAGCAAACGGAATGTTGTGCATCACCTTGGGTTACCAAAGTTTGGGCTCTAAGCCGCCAAAGCTTCACATGACATGTCAAGATCAGATCTGGCTCTGGGAGCTCAGAGATCAATGCTGAGACTCGGTCTCGGCCTCGGGGTGGCTAAGCCGTCAAAGGCGGACCTTCAAAGCAGCGGACCAATTCCCCAGCTCCAGCTTCCTTGGCAGGAGATCACGCTGAGCCAAGGCGGGGCCACTCTCCGATGTGATCAATTGCTAAGCGCAGTATAGAGCGGCGGAACTGCGGCTGCAATGAGTACCAACATCGAACTCTGCCAATCTCTGTACATTGCTGGTGGCTTCCTACGGCTCCAGCTTCAAGGTTCGCGATTTCAGGCATCAGTGCAGCTTGGAGTTTGACTTTATGGAGTTTACGGGGCACGGAAGCAATACGACTGGCTTACCCACGTGTCACTCCAACTTCGGCGTTCGCAGCTGCTTCCTGATTTGCTTTAACGCCCATCCTGTGACCCCTGAAGGACCGATGTAGGCGGCTTGAGACTGAGGACATTGCCGGAGCCAGAGGCCTCAGAGGGGTACAACGGATGCTGCGAGTCCAGGTTTCTTGCAGTCTGTCGTCCGGGTTGAAAAGGATTGCGGCTATTGTGGGAGCCTCCTGGAGTCTGAGGATGCAACAAGGGTTTAGAATGACAACGTCAACGAGCGCATCAATGCCAAGTTGGATTTCTTGGATTGTTGTTGTGGCTTCCATGGTCATGCCGATTCTGCGATGAATGCGGTGCGTCCTGCAAAGTTCATGGCTTCGGCGCTAGCGGGTCTGGCCGGCAGGACTTCGAAGCAAAAGATCCGAAGCTGGACGATGTTCCTCGCAGCCGGAATGAGCAAATTGGTTTGCACTTGGCCCTTCAGCTTTGCACGGTTCTGGCCTGTCTGTTTCTGAGTATGAAGAACTCCACAGGGCGTGTTGCAGCATGTACATGGACGGAGGACAGAGGAGGAATGTTTGAGCACCGTGTGTCGTGCGTGGGAATGTGGGATACGAAACGATGTGGGGTTTCGAAACTCATCCGAAGTCAACTGTTCTTTCCGGTGAGTATGTTGCATGTTAATCATCGGTGTACGGTTCCTGAAATAGTATTTTGTCAGCTTTACGTTGCATGCCGGAAGTTCTACACACAATGACTTCAAGTAAGGTCCACTAGATCCTTGCACATGAACGTCTGCTACATAAATTCTAAATTCTAGCTTCGACGTTAAGCCATGAATCTTAGGTCCGAAGCTCTTTTCACTCAATCATGTTTGCAAGTGTTGTGCAGCCTTGAGACGCATGCTTAACAGCCGAATATCTTAGTCAGTCGCAGGGTAACCCGGGACTCATCCAGAGCGGACTTGGTTTATCATTCTGTTGTCTCTGCTGTGTACTTCAGAGATCTCAAGCTCGACGACGAGCTGAGGACTCACAAGAACCACGCATAACCACGAAGTAATTTGCTAAATCATGTTGAGACGAAGTCGTCAGACCATGGGTCCTGCGATGTGCCGAACCGAACCTCATGCTGAGACGTGGGCCTAGGAGTTTTCCTTTTCGGGGTTTCAGCGCTTGGGGGCCGCTTTTGCCTAAACCCCAGGACTGGATCGACGCGGCTGAGCCTCCTTTGCTCGGATGAAGATACGGAGGCGGAGGCTCGGATCGAGTAGCCGCCCCCACACCGAAACCCCACAGCAAGAAGAGCTCTACTCCAGATCGAAAGCTGCACCCCGCTTTTCCGATGCTCTCGGATAAATCCTTGACCGTCGGAGCTCCGAGCCAGGATTTCGGCCTGGAGTTAGCAACTCGATGCTCCTGAGCGTCAGTTGACAGTTCATCCGGGCACTGACTTGTGAGTGCACTTCCTAGACCTTCAGCATGTAGCATGTGTGGGGCCTCAAATTTTGCACCGCGGTCTGGCAGGATAGCACGACAGACGGGAATGACGATGAGCCTTCGACTGCGGTTGCATGCTCCGCAGACCACGGCCACAGAAGCTGTCGACTGTATACTAAGCTCAGTGGTTCCGAATAACTTCAGGTTCAGGGCCCGTGACAAGACGCAAGAATTATCCGACATCTGCCTAGAGCCTGGATTGATGATGTTAGGGTTTGGGCAGAAGATAGACTTCACACAGATCTCGTTGGCTTCATGAGCAGGTAGTGGCGCTGCTGCAATGCTGGCACGTTTGCCGCCCTACCCGAAGCCAGACAATCCCAGTCCCAAGTCCGGAAGCTCTCGTGGCGGCAAAGCTGCAGTATCCAAGACGAACTTGTATGTTGATGGAACGCAAATCTGCTGGAGCTCGGGTTGAACAGCGATGTACAGCACCAGGCTCGTGAAAACCAAAGTCAGGAACTTGCCCTGAATCCAGGCCGCAACTCTTGAAGGTTCCTACTCCCATCACTGGGCTTTTTCCTGAAGAAGCAGAGCATGTCGGGCATTCATAGCACGCTTTGAACCTATAGCGAGAACCTGTCACATTCATCAACATGCAGAAAGTTAAGGTACATGCACCAGCCTCTACAAGCAAACCGAGTTCCATGAGACACCACTCGTGCAGCAAGCGCTACAGGCAGATTCTGAAGGAAGTAGACATCCTATAGATCCAGACACCAGGACATCGGCCGCTGGAACTTGGACGACGAGCTTCTCGAAAGCTGCGCTTCACCCCTGTCAGTAGCAGGTCACTCGGACCTGTAGCTTGTTTCGGATCCTCCAAGGTTTACGGGGTAGTCGGAGTTCTTGGTGAAGTTTGGACGGGCAGATGATATTCGTCCAGCTACCATGTATACATGCCTGTATGTAGGTATATAGACACACATACCCACGTGCGTTAGCTAGAGGTCGTTGTCTTCGGTTCCACCAAAAGCCGTTTCTTATTGGTAAATAACGCTTCCGCAAAAGATTCGCGATGGTTCCGCGAAAGGCAGCAACACTTCCGCGAAGGTTTTGTACATAACAAAGGTACAGCATATATGCTTTTTAGACAACATGGTATCATTCTTTATGCATGCTTCCGAGGGTTGCATAACATGACTGCAAGTGTGATGTCATTGCATGTGCAAGGCAGTAGTTGAGGTGCAAAATCTTTGAAAGAGAAAGAAAGAAAGAGAGAGAGAGAGAGAGAGCGAGAGCGAGAGAGAGGGACTGCTCCCGCCCCAAGCCCCAAGCAAAGCAAAGCAAAGAGATGCAGACGCAGAGACAGAGACAGAGACAGCCAGATGGACGGACGGAAGGATGGACGCACGCACGGGATAGACTGACAGGCAGACCGATAGACCCAGACGACAGGGACAGACAGAGACGGAGACGGAGAGAGACAGAGACAGGGAAAGAGACGGAGACAAACACACAGACACAGACTTACACAGATAGGCAGAGACAGAGACAGAGACAGACGCACAGACTGACGGACAGACGGACATACAATCGTAATTACGTGCATGTAAAGGCACGGCTTGACGTGCCTCTACCCAAGTTTACGTAACAATGCTAAACTTTCAGCTGCAACCTGACACCCCGAATGCCTCTTACCTGGAAGCCCAAAGCCCTGTAGGCCGTCGTGCTTGCCATCTAGAGCATGCATTCCGCTGGTAAGTGAAAGGAGCCGAGCCGTCCCTGGAGCCAGAGTTGGTGGTGCCTGAGCAGGCAAGGAGAGAATTGCTAGGCTTGTCCATGTGGAACATGTCTGCCTTAGGGCATGGCTTGACAATTGACTTCAGAAATCATTTGCCCCAGAGCCTCAACGGATAATCCACAGAATCCTGACGCAAATCTTCACAACCTCTACAGGTTCAGAGCAGGGTGTAGGTCACAGGGTTTTGGGTCTAGCAGGTTGCGATGTAGTTTTCGGAGCACCAGGTGGGTTTGTTATGTGTTTGTCATGATGGCCATCCCTTCCCTGCATCAAAATCACACCATGTCGCTTCAAGAAGGTCGTGAATCGCAAGATTGTCACAGTACAGCACGTTGAGCTGGAGGCTGTGAGATGCCGAGAACCATGAAAAGTGCTATAACCAGCTCCAAAGCTTGCAGTACGCGGCCTGCAGCTTTTGTACACGAACCTGCAAATCTTCGGCTTTTCCTGTCAGTTTGTCGGGTGTCGACGTTGAATGGAGCTGGTCACTAGGTCTGTTTGGTTAATTCGTCCTGTCCCTGAAGGAGTCGCCAGCAGGGAAGACGAGTTCTTGTGTCCTGGGTGCCTCGTAGATCGGCCGTTAGGTTTGAGGATGTTTGAGGATTGAGGCATGCGGGGTTTTCGGGTGTGTGTGGCTTCGAGGGTCCCTTTGTGTACATTCTCGGTGTATCGGCCGAATTCAGAAGCATGACGATGGCAATGGCGACGTCGATGATGATATTGATGGTGAATACCTAAATTACTCATGATGACGGTGACGCTGCCGTTGTTGATGATGGTGATGATGGTGGCGGTGATGATGGCAGATAATATGAACCAGATAGTGATGACATTATACAGATGGCGGTGAAGGCTGTGATGTTGATCGCGAAATTCGCGAAATTGACGATGAGGATGACACCAACAATCATGATACGATTACGGTGGTGTCAGCGGTCGTGATCATGTTTGCCCTGGTGATCGTGATAGCTCTTCTGTCATCCTCAAGGTACTGGTTGCTGATTGCTCATGAGCAGGGGAGGCAGAGGCAGAGGACTGTTGCACACCGTAACATGGTGTTGCCTTCAAGGCACCACTCCGGAAAGACAACACCGCACACAACTGCACAAGCCCTGGAAGATGCCGCCTCCAAGTAGAGGCATGAACTGTCTGCGAACCTCGAACCTTCTTGGAGATGCTCGAAAATCCTGGTCAGAGGCGACGGACCGGAATCCCCGAATAGCAGATTGCTGCAAAGACACATCACTGTCACTATCTCCGCATCGTATCGCAGTAGACCGCGGGCCCACCTGCACATAAACACACCTACACCTACATCTGTCCGGCCCGCCAGATGCCAAGACAATCACTGTTGGTACACAGGCGAGAATAGCCGGCTCCTTCAGTTGTTTGACATCTTGATTCCAAAGTTCGTCGTTTCCTAAGCCCGGACTCCAGCAAAGGCTACTCTAAACTTACGCTCGGGGCGTGATGCCGTGACGCAGAACCACCGAGCGAGACTTCACAATGCTTAAGAAGAGACAAGGGGCGAGTGTCAGTGTTCAATTCCGCTCACCCATCCCAGAAACCTTCAAACTGCATTAGAAATGAGAGGGCATTGTCCTTCAGCCCTGATCCTGGCAACCAAACATTTTACTGAGCTCCGTTATGGACTCCAGTCCCGGAATCCGGGAGAATGAGGCCTTGAATCAACAAGGAACTACAAAACCATATTCACTCCCAACAAGCACCGGTTCAGCATGTTGAAAGCACCGGGGACCCGTTGTAGTGTCAACCAGCGACACAGGTGCCCTGATCTTCTGCAGCATCGCCTGCGGGTGTGCCTGCCAAGCGCCCTATGAGGTGCTCAACTCCCAGGCACAGTCTTCTCGATTTCTGTGATATTGATGATGATGATGATGATGCTGGGGGTGTAGGATTCGGACCGGGCTTTGGCATTCGAGGGAAGCTATGGTTCATCCAATGTTCTCAAGAATGCAGAAGGTCGAAGCTAATCTGCTATGTCAGGAGCGTGCGCCTATCTGACTCCTCTTAACCTGATCAGCCAGGACAAAGGCTGTGCGCATTTGATCAGCCCGGCGGCATCAACAGCTTGGTTTTTTTGGGCTGCGTAGACTTCGGATGGCTGCGTAAATTTCCAGATTGCTCTGTCAGCTCTTATCCTGCTCTGCAAATACCTGGCAACCCGAAGCGACCCGATCTCGGAAAGCTCACGGCACCCTTGCAGGACTCTGGACTTCGGGTTTTGGCCATGTGGTATCTTGAATTCTAGCACACACCGCTTGCCTCACCCGGCTGTAGCTTGACAGTCCTCCGAAGAGTCTTCGTAGCGGAAGCTGTTTAGGGTTTAGGGCGTTTAGGGTTTAGGGGCCCGTCTTGAGTCAAAGGCCTGACGAAGGCGAAGAGGCGAAGAGGCGAAGAGGCCGAAGCCTAGGCCTGGCAGAGCACATCTTCGGACTCCTCGTAACGCTGCCCTGCGCTTTAAAGCGCAAGCGCCACCTTCCTCTGCGATCCTCGGCCCGAAGATTTTGATTTTAATGTGTGTTTGCAAGCTTTTGAAGGTCAGTTTAAGAGTTGAAGAGGCTTTCGAGCGCGAGCGTGTTATTCGATTTGGGGTTCGGGTTTCCAGGACATCTGGGATACAAGGTTTGCTGAGCCTGGGACTATGAAATTAGAACCACCGTCCAGACGTCCAGATTCAGTTCAGCTCCGGTGGTGTTTTTGAACGGACCGCGGAGAGCTGGCGTATGCTCTTGAGATGGGGCACAGGTTAGTTCAACCGCACAGGTTCTCAATCTTCATTTTGGCTTGCAGCTCGTAACCCAAACCGAACAATAAGTTGCTCTGCTTGTGGAAGTTGGAGTCTTTGCCAGTTCGGCATATTCAGATTGCGGTCTTTGGGGTGAGGGCTGTCGAAGCGGCGAGGAGAGAGGAGTGGTTCCCTGGAAGTGCCTGTGCAGACCTAAGGTTGGCATTTGGCTCTGGCTGCAGGCCTCTTCCTGAGCGCAGTATGGTCGTCTTTCTCCTGCACTCGTTGAGTAGGGTAAGGATCGCAGTACGAAATCACTACACCCAAGGTGCTGATTTTTGGCGATCCTGTTCAGAAGTCTTTCTCAGGACTTGGGGTTTCTGGGGTGCTCGAGACTAATTACCGTCAAGCCCTTGTCCTGTCGAACTCTCTGGTGCCCAACAGAATACTCGAGCGAGTGCAGGCGGAATCGGCTACACTCAGCTGCAGAATGCTGCGCTGAGCACGAAGCTTCCCACTCTGGTTCTAATCACCATCAAGAGCCTTGGTGAAGCACTGGCTGTTTATGGTCACGCGCTCCGCTCCCCCCCCTCCCCCCCCAAAGGTCAATGGTCCGGATATAGGGTGGGCCCCCCCCGGTGTGGGGTCCCTCTTCCCCCTATGGGATGGTTGTGGGGTTTGGGGTTTAGGGTTCAGCTTAAGCTTTTGAGTTTTGGGTTTACGGTTAAACGGTATAAAGCTTCGAGTCGACAAGGGCGTAGGGAGGATTTGCGGTGTATGTTCTGCTTTGGGCTTAGAGCCTGCATTTAGGCGGGGTTTAGCGTTGGGTGTAGGGTCAGTGTAGGGTTTAAAGTACAGGTTAAGTTTAATCAAAACAGGAGCACGTGCTACGTTATATGGAATACGGCTCACACGCCAGCCTACCAGACCATACCATTGGGGGGGGGGCTGGGAACGCCAGACGCCTGACCATATATGAGTTCCAACTTCTTGGGAAGTTGCAAGGTCCAAACACTTCTGCTGGCCATTTCTTCGTCAGTCTTAGCAGCTGCCGGCAATCTCTCTTCAGGGTGGCTGGACGTCGAAGTGAAGTATATAATAGGTTTCTGTCGGAGCCTCCGGATGAGTGGTGAATGAGAAAAGATGGGATGCTCGAGGCAAGATGCTGCACCAACACCGTTGTAGACTTCATCTATGCTGCGTCTACACACTGCCATGCAGGCACTGCAGCAAGCATGAGGCAATCAGTGCAGTCGATGAACCATTACACAGCCGTCAAACCCTCTGCGCTTCACTCCGACTTCCCCTCGCACACCCTTATGCCGCCGTTCAAAAATTCACAGAAGAGATCTCACGTGAGGAATGGAAACCTTGCCGCAAACATCTTCCTGGGCAAAGTTATGAAGCGGCAATATGGGCTGCAGCAGCCACCGGACTCGATGGTCGCAGGGCTCTGGCTTCAGGGCAGTCTGTAACCCCGCGCAGCATTACGACCACATAGTAGAAGACACTTCAGGCCTGATGATTGTTTACGAGCAGGTCGGGGTTCAGGGGTGACTAGGGTTGAGAGCTCATTCGAACCAGCAATTCAAGTTTGCATGAAGGCACCGACCCTAGACTGGCCCTTTCACACAGCCAGGTTGGCAGCAGTCCTCCTCCTTTCTTTTGGCAGCTTGGCTCCGTCGCTCTTGCGCCATTCGTGGTTTCCGCATGGACTGTGATGGCTCCAGGCCTTCGGATTCAGGGTTGCTAGTCCGCAAGCTGGTCCCTTTAGGGCGTTTGTTTGTTGGGCTCGGTCGTGGATGCACTAGGCCACTAGGCTCCGAGAAGTCGAAGGTCAGAACGTTGGCTAGAAGCAGCACTTCGGCGATAGCAGCGGCACTACCAAGTACAGCAGTAAACAACGCAACACTGGAAGGAGGATACCAATAGCCATGATCGTTTGTTTTCGCCGTCTTCATCGTCACGATGAGATCAATAGCATGCAAGCTCTCCTGTCTCATGCTCCAAATATACTGTCACTTTGTGGTTCTTTGCTTGCAATTCAGCTCAGGATTACTTTTGTTGTCAGTGGTGGGAGCCGGAGCCAGTCTCAGCGACGATGCTGGCGACCACAACTTGTGGAGCTGCATTTTAGGACAGCGCGGGTGTTAGGCTCTTAAAGAGTTGCAAGTCCTTGGACTTGGCCCCGCAACAGAGGCTGCAGTTTGCTGAACAGAGTTTTTGGGGTGCGGTTTGGCAAAGGGGAGATACAGTCGAGGCAGGAGATTCAGTTCATACTTGCAGGCTTGCCATTTTTTGTCGGGCGCCTCCACAGGATGGGATGAGCAACATGAACCGTCGCAATTTCCTGGGTCTATCATGAACTATTTGGAATCCAATTCGGAACTTATGCTGAAGATAGAGAGCAGCCAGGACCCGTGCATCATCTTGGCTATCTCTCCTGGCGCCCCTCAACCTTTTTTCCCACCTCTTCCTTCTTTTGATCTCGTGCCGAGCTTTCTGACCCCCTCCATGCTACGACGCACCTCGGCGACATTTTTGATCTCAAATCGTGTGTTTTTCACCCGCCGATCCTGGTATCTTACACCGAACATGTTTTTATCAGCCCGACCGGCTTGTTTTTGGCACCGCACGCTTCTTAACTGACCTCTAAAATTAAAAGGATAGGAAATGAAACTGGAAAGGCCAGAAGGACGCATTGGGGCAGTTCATCATTAGTAAGGCGGCACCAGATCAACAGTCACGCTGTAAGGAAGGAGGCTAGAAAGGCTAGAGGAAAAAGAGACTGGGGTCAGAAAATAGGGTCAGGAAAGCAGTGACAGGGGTCAAAACAGGTTCAGGAGTCAGAAAACAGGGAGGGGGGGTTAGACAAACACAGATTGGGGGCTAGCCCATTCGTAGCGTCGTAGTGGTGAGCCCGCCTTGATGCGAAAACTCCGGCGGACGGCTGTCAGCACGACCTCCTGCCCTCGTCCACCTTTCGCTCTTAACTGTGAACATTCAACTTCCCTAGCATTTTATGACAGCGTAGATCTGCAAACAGTGATAGAGCACCAAGACTTGCATGATGATCACGACGACTACGACGACCAAGACCACATCGTCCACTTCGACCGCCACGACGACCAAAACGACCACCAACACCAAGACCAAGACTCCGCGACGACCGCTACGACCAGGAGACCACGAAGAGACCACCAGGAGAAGACCAACGCAGCGCGACCACCAAGAGACTTTGAAGACCTAGTAGACCACCCAGCGATCGCCAGGAGACGACCAGACGACCACCATGAAACCAGGAAACAAGAGACCACCAGGAGACCACCAGGAGACTGCCGACTACAAGGGCCACGGCCAACACGCTTTGCCCCATGCACTGGCGGGGTTCAGGATGGATTCCGAGACATTATCGCCATGTGCTTCCACATGTTCTGGCAGGATTCACGACCATGGCCAAAATGCTTCCCCCCATGTACATGACTGGCATTGCCAATCAGCCACACCATTTTGTTTGGGTAATGCACATAGAGACATAAGTAAGTTTATGTAGATAAAGCACCGAACAAGTATGAATATGAATAGCCAGCAAACAACACATTCAAAAAGCAATACGAAGATATACAGGCGAACGATAGGTAGATTAACAGACGAAAGAATAAATAGATAAATCGATGCTGCACAGAAGTAGATAACAGGAGTATAGCAGATGGTTAGACCAATTACACAGATGCAGATACAGACACAGACAGACACGCACGCACACGCACATACATAGGTACCTGCATGCATGCATGCATACATACATGCATACATGCGTACATATATGTGCGTACATACTTGCATACATACATACGCCCATACGTATATCCGTACATACACACATACATACATCCGTGTATATATATATACATACACACGCATTGGTACATATTCATTCGATGATTACTTAGTCGGTTAATGCGACCTGAAACCCAATATGATCAGTATGCGTTGTCTGGTTAGACTCTTGGCGCATCTGAAGCTCCATATCTAACCGAGCGCCCAATGCAGCAGGAGTGCTCCTTCTTGCCGGAGCTTTGCTAAGCCGTGCTGCGGGTGCATTGGCCCAGGCCTGACCGGCAAAGTGGCTTTGGCTCCTTCAGCTTCTGACCTCCAGCTTGCACGGGCTCAGGGTGCATAGTCTGGGTGCTCCAGGTTCGCAGCTCAACGGCTCAAGCGATTTATCAAACTGCCCGGAAAAAGGTTTGCGGGCATGGCAAGCCCCGGCCACAACCCAACATCAGTCATAGAACAGCAGCGACAGCAGCGACCACTACAAGAGACACGTCATTCAACAGGTAACGGGGACAGGGGCAACGACGACGATGACGACGACGATGACAACATGCTGAACTTCTTTGACATGAGTTTCTCGCTGATGATGCACACAGTAGTCTGGGTGTGACTCGCAATTGGGTTAACAATTGCAGCGCTGCATGCTGGACAGCCTGCAGCATGTTGTGAATCGGCTCGCACCTGGAAGAACAAATCCATCTGCCAGGGTTCCAGATGGCATCCGAAAATTAGCTTCCATGTCAAGTTCTGCCTCGACGCCCTCTGTTCCCGATCCTATAGACTCTCAGGCCAAACACTCTCTCAGAGCCCCGCTGTCCTGACTCTTTGACCTCAAACCTTCAACATCTTGAACCGTCCCCAGGAGCACCGGTCAAAAGCCGGCGCAATACCCGTGGAGGCCTCGCCGGCAGGCTTCCCCTCACGTCAAATCCCTGAAGCCATAAAGGCTGTAGGGTTTCGGGCTGCGGACCAGCAACGGTTTCATCCTCGGTTATAATGTGCGCCTGCCTGCGGCCACGTTAAATTCAAGCTCCAGGCCCTCAAGCATGCACTAATTCAATTACTCAGGAGGCCCTACGGTCATTATCGGCCATTTGCTGTATTTGTGACGATCTCAACATTCGCTTCCCAAAGCCTTTCTTCAACTAGCCTAAACCGGTTAGGTCAACAGACCAGGCAGTTCTTGTTTTCTCACCAAAGCCTGAAGATCATGCCAACAGCCATTCTTCGAGGCCTGGAGCCGTCAGGCTTTGAACCCCCTGAATTCCTGGTGACCTCCTGAAGCCTGTGTGGCAAACCCCAAACCCCGAAGATCCCGCCTTAGAAAACGCCTAGCCCCATCGAGGAGCTGCTCTTCTTCAGGAATGTTCTGGGCCTTCCAGCCGAGTCCTGACTAAAGCCAGGGGTCCGGTCCAGGCTGTCGAGTCGGCCTTTGCTTTGGTTTCTATGGGTGCATTACTGTGAGGGTTTCTCCGAGTGATTGTTTTCCAGCCAGGTTTTCTGGTGGGCACCCCGATGTTCTCTCAGGTGCTGATGCACGTCGGGCCCATGGCGGCCCACGGTGCAAGGTGGGTTTCAGGCGTACAAGAAATGAGTGCGAACAAGAGTCAAGAATGTCCGATGCAATTCCAGGATTGTTTGGCTCGGGAAGGGCTTGTGGCGTAGGTCTCGAAAATTTGCATTCACTCGACCAGTCCACACTATGAAGAGAAGAGTCAGTGCAGGATCCCAATTCAAGATGCTGAGCGCTTAGAGCTCTCAGCAAACCGAAGACTGGACTGCGCGATGCCAGCAGGCACCGGCACCTTTTCCTGGCCGGGACCATGGGTGCTGCTGGCATTGAACACAGACCCCTCCTCAGCTACATGTGCAGTGGTGGATCCAACAATCGATAGTACTTTTTCCGTCGAATTTCACGGTGAGTTGCGGCCGTCGTTCTTGAAGGCCTGTTGGTACACTACGACGACGACTGCCGCCGCCGCCGCCGCTGCTGCTGCTGCAACTGCTCCTGCTCCCGCTGCCGCTGCCGCTACGGCTGCGGCTGCTGCTACTGCTCCTGCTCCTGCTCCTGCTACTGTGTGCTACTGCTACTGCTACAGATACTGCTGCAGGTACTGCTACTGCTACAGGTACTGCTACTGCTACTGCTACTGCTGCTACTGCTGCTACTGCTGCTGCTGCTACTGCTACTACTGCTACTACTGCTACTACTACTACTACTACTACTACTACTACTACTCGTGCTACCAATGCTACCAGTGCTACCAGTGCCACTAGTGCCACTAGTGCTACTGCTACTGCTACTGCTACTGCTACCACTACTACTACTACTACTACTACTACTACGACCACCACTACCACCACTACCACCACTACCACACTACCACACTACCACACTACCACACTACCACACTACCACACTACCACACTACCACACTACCACACTACCACACTACCACACTACCACACTACCGCACTACCGCACTACCGCACTACCACACTACCACAC
>BGNK01001523.1:123047-142829 GCA_003297005.1 Symbiodinium sp. clade A Y106
GCAGAGAAATCGATACGCCTTTGCAGGGGTCCATACACCTACAAAAAGGCTTCCGTGGGGATGTTATAAGGGTTCCATCAGAGTTCTTTATAAGATTTATCAGGATTCTATCATAGATTGAGAAGGCCTCTATAGAGATCTATAGGGGTTCCACTAACGATTTTTAAGGCTTCTATAAGATACCTATAAAGTGTATATATACTTTGGATATAAAAAGGGATACGCCCACCTTTCCAATCTTTGATCTTTGAAGACAGGTGGTAGCATATATGGCACCCCGCTCAAAGACCAAGGTTCCTTTATAAGGCCATGCTCCGCACCGTGGCCCCCCCAAAATTGGTGGATAACCCGGGGGGGGGGGTAGCATATATATATATATATACATACATACACACATATAGATATGACAGCTATGAAAATGTGCATGTCGTGAACTATTTCACGAATTGCATTACATATATAGTGATTAGATTTCTGGGGAGGCTAAGAGCCTGTCAGACAACTCTAGAGACCTTCGGGTCAAGAAGCTCTGGCTGCGATTGTTCACGGAGATTTGGTCTCGAGGTGTGCAGGTCTGCGGAGGCTCAAGGCCTGGGATGGCGGATCCCATCCCAGGAGGGCCTGAGCTCTACCGGAGGGTTCTTTTGAGTTGGTCTTGGCCGGTTGTTGGAAAATCATGGGTGCTTTCATGCTGCAGGGCGGGCTGACTATACAGTGTCAGTACACAGTATACTGTACTACCGATCACTATCCCGCCCTACACTAGACATTACAACACTTTGCTATACCATACCAAAGCATACCGAATGATCGTACGATGCCATCCTGTATTGTACTGTGCTATACTTTACTTTGATATACGCTACTATACTATGCTATACTAACTTACTGTACGATGTTCTACCATACTACCCTATCATTTCCCATCCTACAATGTCCTGTTCTATCGTAGGCAGTACAATACTATGCTAAGCTATGCTATCTTTTCTGTACTGTTCACTGGTTACCATATATATATATATATACCATATAGTACACGTTATATTTAGTATATACTGTGCCATGCCTTAAACCAAGACGGAGGCATGCAACAACAAGTGCAGGAGAGATTGCAAGAAGGACCCACCCTGAGATGGAAGCCGAAGACTCTCTTTCCAGGGCTTCGTCTGGGTTTGCGGCTGTAAGGCTTCAGCCAGTTTTTGGAGGCTCGGAAGCACGCAAACAAAGTTTTTGGGAGACGGTCTCAGTGTTTACCAGCTTTATTGCTCATGGGTTTGTTTCCTTCCAAGCGATAAGTCCTTTTGTTGGACGCCCGGCATCCTGGAAAGAAGCCGTTGGATGGTTTCCGGCTGGTACGGAGATCGTGGAGTTCAAAGGAATCAGAGATTCCGGATCTCATCGGCGAGACATAAAATGTGCGTTCAACTTACTCATCGACAGTTGCAGAAAATGCGGAACCTAACACCGACCCACCCCCCCGAATAACGTACATAACCCCAAACTTGGCAAACACCGGGATTGACCCCGACAGGCGGAGCCCACAGCGAAACCTGAGGGTTGATGCCTTTTCTTTTCACGATGGAAACAAGTCGATGCAGTCGAGCGAGATGCTGCGCCCTCTAGACTCTAGATGCAGTTCGGCAAAAGCTGCAATACTTACTTGCGGCTTGTCCGGCGGCAAACACCTACTTGGTTGCTCCAAGAAGTAATCATTGGACAGCAGTGCTATCAACAATCACTCCGGTAAACGGGGGTCTCGTAGACACAGCAAGAGCTTTCCTAAAGTAGCGGCAACAGTCTGCTCGTGGGGTTTCTCTGAGAAAAGAGTGATTCTTACAAGTTTACTTATACAGTATATAGCTGTGGTAAGGACAGCAGGATACCTAAGGTATATCAGCATATCATGCTGGATCTATATTGGGACACACACACACACTCTCCCTCTCTCTCTATATATATATACACATGTCTAACGCATCTGTAATACCTGTGTATGTATATACACATATGTATATATATATATGTATGTATGTATATTCATTTACACAATGCGTATGGCTAAATCAGGCTTCTATGTTATGTTGGACTCTCGCGGAAAGAACTGATGGCCTGCCGACCACCAGTGCGCTGCCCCCTTGCAGTGGATGGCGGTGCGGCCACCCGGAGGCCTTCACAGTTTCAGTTCTTAGAATTAAGGACCGCTGTCTAGGAGTCTTGAAGGCAAGGACCCTGCTATTTATTAGTGTCTACATGCGAAACTCTTGGACTAGTTCATTTTGTTGGGCCAAGGACAATCAGGTTGCGCAACACTTGCTACGAGAAGGTCCTGGCACTGTGCATGTGGCAGTCGTTACAACAAAGATGCGAGGAGCAATCCTGTTTGAAATGGTGATGCAGAACTTATGTGCCGAGGCGAGGTGTCGTTTGGATGACAGCAAAGAACTAAACCGTTCAGGCGTTGGAAGCCTCTACAAAACAAGCCGAGAACAAGTCACCAACTGCTGCGAGTCGAAGATGCTGCTGCCAGATCCTGCCTTCTGGATCTGGCTGCTCAACCCTGAATCAGCATAACTAGAAGCGCGATCTCTCGCAACAATCTTCCGATTAAAGCCCTCTGAAACTCTATCTCGCGTAGGAGCTGCAGGGTCCGCGGCTGCAAGTTCGGGCTCGAGTGTTGAAAGGATGCATCCGAAAAAGCACAGATGCAGCACGCCCACGGCTGATTTCGACAAGTTCCGAGTCAGTCAGAGTCACAGTAAGTCTGGCACCGCTATGAAAGCCGCTCCGAGGATTGAAAGGTCAGCGTGAGAGATTAGGGTTGTTTCTGACCTCTCACTAGTTCTGCTTGGCTTCAACTTCAACCCTCTTCAAAGCTAGCAGCTAGCAGGCCCTGCCGTCGAGTGCCGACAAAAATCGACGTAGCGATGCGGGACATCGGCCCAGATATCTTCCAGGGTTTCCACGGGATCCTAGATCTGCGGGCCTTAAGGCTAAAGTAAACAAATATAAATATAAATATAAATATAAATATGAATATAAATATAAATAAATAGATATATATATATGTGTGTCACAGCATGAAGTTCTATGCACAGGTTTAACTCAACCCCAAACCCTATCACACAGCGATGTATTTTGTGCTTGCTGCCAAGCTACGCAACCGGAACCCCAAAATGAAAAGAACAGCTTCGCATCCTAAGACAGACTGGGGTGCCTTGCAAGCTTCGGGCATAGGGCGCGCAGGGTTCACTTGCAGCTGTGAAAATGATCAAGTGGCAAACGGCGACTTCTCAACACCGTAGGAACGAAATCTCAAAACCATTTCTACGATAAAAATACAGGGTTTGGCTGCTCAACACTGCCTGCCTGGGAGGGCAGTCGGGACCTGGTCCTTGGCTCGTCTTTATTATTCTTTCAGGTGCATTGTTGGCTTTGCTGCGGCCACCTCGTCAAAAGTCCACGACTCAGGCCTAAAGGTTGTGAAAGTACTGCTTCACACTGTGTTTGCTAACAGACTCGGAATGACTTGGATACACCTAAAACACAGATCGCCGCGATACTAGCTACTAGGATGTGTAGAGCATTCCGATCTCGACACCGCAACAATACCAAGCACAGCACCAGCAACAACGCCGCCGCTACCACCACCAACAACAACTACTAATAACTACTACTACTCCTACTCCTCCTCCTCCTACTACTACTACTACTACGTACTACGACTGCTACGACTGCTACTACCACTACTGCTACTACTACTACTACTACTGCTGCTGCTGCTGCTGTTGCTACTGCTACTGCTACTGCTACTGCTACTACTACTACTACTACTACTACTACTACTAAAAACATAATGACAAGAGCAAGAGCAACAATGCAGCGGCTTCAGCAGCAACATCTACAGCAGCAAGAACATCAACACCCACACCACTATCACCACCAACACCGACACCACCACCGACACCAACACCACCACCACCAACAACACCACCACCAACAACAACAATAGCAACAACACCAACAACGACACCAACACCGACACCGACGCCGACACCCACACCAACACCACCACCAACAACAACAACAGCAACAACACCAACACCCACACCGACACCAGCACCAGCACCACCACAACCAACAACAAGAACACTTACTACAGCAACCACACCAACACCATCACCACCACCACCGTTACCACCATCACCATGCCGCCACCACCACTTCCAGCACACCAACAGCAACACTTACAACAAATACTACAGCAATAGCACCACCAATGCGACCACCACCGCCGCCACCGCCACCACCAACACCCACCACCGCCACCACCACCACCACCAACAACAAAAAAAACAACACCAACGAAAACACAACAACCACAACAGCAACAGCAGCAGCAACAACCACAACAACAACCAAACCAAACGATAAACGACTGACAACAACAACAACGACAAACGACAGGCGACAAAAAAAACAACATCAAGGATCAACATCTGCAACAACACCAACACCCACACCCGCACCCACACCCACACCACCATCAACAACAACACTACCAACAACATCACCATCACCATCACCACCACCACCACCAGCACCACCAACAACAACAACAGCAGCAGCAGCAACAACAACAAACAACAAACAACAAACAACAACAACAACAACAACAACAACAACAACAACAACAACAACAACAACAACAACAACAACAACAACAACAACAACAACAACAACAACAACAACAACAACAACAACAACAACAACAACAACAACAACAACAACAACAACAACAACAACAACAACAACAACAACAACACGACGAACAAAATACGCACAACAAAAAACAACAAGAACGCGAGACCGAACAGTAACAATATCAATGAACGACAAGAGCAAATTCAATAACAAGAACAACACCACCGACAACAACACGAACAACGACAAAGCACCAACACCACCAACAACAACAGCATTGTTTACAGCAATCAGAGCCGGTAATTGCAGCAAATACAGCACTAACATCAACGACGGCAGCAGCAACACAACAGCAACATCACCAACAAAAACAACACCGACAACACCAACAGAGGCAGCAGCAGCAGCGGCAACAGCCACAACACTAACACCAGCAGCAGCAGCACTACCACCACCAACAACAAAACAACAACACCAACGCCAACAACAGCAACTGCTGCAATCACAGCACTCATCGCCATTACAGCAATTATAGCAGTAAAACAAACAACAAGAGCAACAGCAAATCATCAACACCAACAGCAGCAGAAGCAGCAGCAGCAGCGGCAGCACCACCACCACCAACAACAACAACAACAACGACACTACAATCATACCACGAATGGCAAGAGTAGCAAGAAGAACAGAATAACAATACCAAGAACCAGAAGAAGAAAGAGAAGAAGCATAACAAGCACAACAAGAGCAACCGGCAGCGTTTGAGAAGTAACGCAACAAAAGAAACAGAAGAGACAAGCCGCATTCGCCTGGACGTCATCACCCCCNCCCCCTCCCATCCCCCCACCACCTACACCCCCGCACAGAGCTGAAAGACAAATCGAGAGTCGGCAAAAACATCGTAAAATAAACGATATATGCAGCACACATAGGAAAACACCGAAAAAACGATGCAAAATGGAGAGCTTAGCATTTTTTGTACAGTGTAGCTCGCCGGCTGGCGCACTTTTTTGTTAGAAAACACCGCAAAAACCGATGCGAAAACAAAACGCAATTCAATTCCGGGTGAGCAAGTGCCAAAACTCGAGTTTCAGCACATGCCAGCAAAGAAATCGCACCACCCCGCGCAGCGGCAGACGCGAGTGCTGCCAACAACAACAACAACAGCACCAGCAGCAACAGCAACAACAGCAACAATAACAATTTTAACAATACCAATAGTTAAAAACAAAACAAATACCAAGAGCAAAAAAACTGACAACGGAAACAACACACCGCAACAACAACAACAGCGACGCCAACAACAACGCCAACAACAATGCCAAACAACGCCACCATCACCACCAACACCCCAACAACAACACCACCACCACCACCACCACCAACAACAACAACACCAACAACTACAGCAAGAACCAGAACCATAAAAAGACCAACAACAACAACAGCAGCAGCAACAACACCAACACCCACAACCACGATAGCAACCTCAGTAACCACAACCTCGCGAACACGTTTCTGACACGTTTCGGAGGCCTTACAGGCATTCTGGTGCGGGCCGGGTGGCCGCAGCAAACGTTCTGGACAATCATCGTTTATCGCTTTGAAAAGCTGCTCTTCAGATATCAGTTGCTTCACATCTCCCGCACAAGCCGAGATGTGACGCTTAAAACCAACGGATCCGACCACCAAAAATCCTGTTAGAATTACTTGTGCCGTGCATATGCAAAGTGTTGCTGGTGTTGTATTCGCTGCACTCATTTTTTATGTGATGTGAATTCAGAGAGGTCGCATGCTGAAGTCTCCTAACTAGGTTGTACTGCGAGTACGTCTGGCCTTGGTGGTCTGGGGTTCAGCACCACAGCTTCAAGGAGCCAATTGCCTTCCCTTTCTGCCTTAAAGGTGGCCATTCTTAGCTTGCCTCTGTCCAACAAGTCTAGGAGTCTAGGCCATGTATGCTGGCTGGGGTTTGAAAGGCGGGGGAATCGGAAGGCTGTACTGGAACCGACGTTTGACGTCATCCAGAGAAATCTTTTCAGCAAAGCGCTCAATCCTCGAAGCTCAACCAGGCTCGAGACAGAAAGCTCTGCAGTTGAAAATACGCCTCGGCTAAAACATGCCCTCTGCCCGAATAAGGTGCTGCGCCAGTGGGATCCTACGGGCAGATTCTCTCATCGAGGATGCCCCACGCAAACTCTCGGAGGCCTCGAACCCATTGTGCACAACTGGCTGTCCATGGTGCCGCTCTGATGATTCCAAGGGCTATGTCCTCATCACTGTATAGTTTGGGCCGCTGTGGCTGCTCGGCTCTCAGAGAATGCATTCCACGGGTTGCTAGGCTCAGGCTATACCAGGATCACGTCCTTGAACATGCGCTGAAGCCTGTGGCGTGCTTTGTGTGAGGACGGCAGCAAGGGAACTTCCACTAACCCGAGCTAATCGCAGCGAACCTTTCGAGAATGTCCAGGCTCCCATACCACAGATCTGGTGTGGGTGCCTGAAATTCTGGGGCGACTTCTCTCTTAAGCCAGCAATGCCGTGGCTCATGATTCAGCCACGGAACATGTTTAAACACATTCAAGAACAAAGAGACGAACGTCAGACATGGGCAGTGCTCTCACACAAAATAAACTGCTGTAGGGGGGTCTCACTATGCGCAGATCGCAGGCAAGAAACCCGTCTAACCAATGTCGATTACTATAGGTCGGAGGCCGCAGTTCTCTATCAAGCCAGGCTTCGAGGGGTGCCAGTATACCTGCAGGAACTGAACACAAGTACTTGAAGACTTAAAGATGAACCCTGAACCCTCCAAACCCTAGGCCCTGGACCCGGAATGAACACGTACGTGCCCGGATGAGCTTTCGTCTCTGTCCTGGGATCGTTCAGCTGCTTTGCAACTGTGACGGCCAGCTGCTGTGACCAGCGCTCTAAACGGGCAGGGTTCGAGGGTTTCCTGTTTAATTGCTGCTGCTGCTGCTGCACTTGTCGGTATATCTTTGTCATTCTGGTGGTTGCCGTTCATGTTGTTATTGTCGGCTGTGGGCTCTGCGGTGGTGGTGGTGGTGGTGGTGGTGCTGCTGCTGCTGCGTTTCTTGCTGGCTTTGCTGTTGCTGCTGCTGCTGCTGCTGTTGTTGATGCTATTGATGCAATTGCTGAAACTGCTGTACATGGTGTAATTGGTGTCATTTGTTGTTGTTGTTGTCGTCGTTGTTGGTGGTGTTGCTGTTGTTGCTGTTGCTTTCGGTGTTGTTGCTGAAGTTCTTGTTGTTGTTGTTGTTGGTGGTGGTGGTGGTGGCCGTGGCCGTGGCCGTGGCCGTGGCGGTGGCGGTGGCGGTGGCGTTGGGTTGTTGTTATGGTGCTGCTGATGTTGCCGTTTGATGGCGGGTGTAAATTTTGTTTTGTTCGTGGCGGTGCTTGCGGGGGTGCTGCTGCTGTTGCACGTGCTGGAGATGCTGATGTTCCGCCTACTGTGTTGCGGTGGGTGCTCCTGCCGTCCTTGCAGGTTCTGCTGCGATGCATTGTTGCCTCCTGCATGTCAGTACTGGTGGCGACGATGAACCCAATGGTTTCTGGTTGATACGCCGGACAGCTTAATTTGCATCCATGCACCCATCCCAGACCATGATGACACCGCTATCACCAGTGGTCAAAGCACCCATACTCATACTCAAACCATGACAACGTCCACGTTAACAGTTCATGCGTAGGCCAGATCTCCCATACCCAACACCATGATCATGTGTTAGGCATGCACCCATTGGTCAGATGAGCAACCATACCCAATGGTGCCGCCGATGGTTGCCCTCGCTACGGCTCTACAGTTCTTAATGAGATGCTTTGAGTGCATTCCCTGTCGCAGCTTGGGGCTGGTCACCGCGCCCATGTGACCCGAAACAGATGGTTTTGCTCGCCGAGGTGGCCGAAAGTGGCCCGGTGCCTATGTCGCCTGGACGCCACGCATGGCCCGGGCTTCAAAGCCGGTTTGCTGGCTTGGTTAGAGCTCCTGATATACAAGTATTGAGGGACCATCTCTTTGTCTACGAAGACTGTGACCAAGGAGAGCTCCTGACACTACTATGCTTTAGGGTTACTGGGGCCGAAGGGCTATTATTCAGGGCTTAGGGATACTTAAACCTCTTGAACTTACAGCCCTGTTAGACTCAGACAGCGCAACTGTGAAGCCCGAAGCGGACCAGCATCGCGGACAGTCAACAGCCCAGCAAGCTTTTTTTTAGACTGGAAGAGCACACCACGAGATGCGCAGGCTTTGGCGGGTTCTTGTTCATCAACTTTGGATGATGAGTCCCAAACTTTAGATATTGAAGCATCCTAAAACGTCGAAGCCCTGAATCTTCTAATGTTGCTTGTTAGAAAATTTAGAAACTCAGCTTTCATGATATGGAAGCTCATCAAAACTAGACTAGAGCTGCGTGTATGGGCCCGTATTCCAGAAAAAAACTTTGCTCTTTAGACAACTTCGGATCTACCCATATGGATCATACCACGTGATGCTCCTCCACTGTCTAAAAGGTCAAGCGTCAAAGGTCCTCATTTGGGAACATACAGTCATACAGCATACATCGGATGCCACGAAGCTCTAGATGTCGATTCGAGATAGCACTCCAACAAGGCCAGAAAGGACCTCAGCTATTTGACATCTCGGCACAGGGTTCTGCAGGTCTCCGGGGATCAGGATTGAAGGAGCTGCTGCGAATAAACGGATACAGCAAAGACGTTGCCGATTTGGGGCCGGAGCTTTGGCAGAAGCACACGGTGCGGACATACAGCTTTGGGTTTAAATTTTGAGCTCATTTGAGCTCATTGGGGTGTCTGGGTGTAGGGAAGGGAGACGTAAAGCTTTAATCCGCAAAATTCGCAGCAGAAAGTGGCGCTGCACTCTAGTGAATCAGTGTCTCCACTAACAGCGGACCTAAACAAGGTTCAAGTTTTCAACATGGACAAGCCCTTGCGAGCTCTACTGGCCCCTAGACACGATCCATAATCCTAGCATGCACGATTTGGTGCGGCCCTTCTGGCCTCACGATCTTGGATGGTATTGTTGCAGTTGCTGATATGTTATGTTCTTGTGTGACAGCTAATGCCACGATATGCAGGGCATCCTTCATTCATACACTGTTACAGGGCATCGTGTATGCGGTGAAAACACACGCGGGCGCTCGCATTGTCGTGAAGGCTTGGCTAGTGGGGCTTCTGCGCTGAGGCTTCCGGCGTACAGTTCTTTGAACTTTGGGCTCAATTAGAATTTGGGGATTATGCACAGTGCGCCTGCTATAAACACCTGAAATCCAAAAACATCCAAAACCTGACATCGGAAACGTAGAAGCAGCACCTCGAAGCAGATACCTCAGCTCCTGAATCAATGCAATGCTTCTGGCCAGCAGAGCCGAGTAACGCCCCCTACGATGATGAAGTTCTTGAGGAACATCTCGCGAGTCAGCCGAACATCCTCCGCAGCCGGAGCTGTAGACGCCTTAACCTATGGCCTTAAAATGCTGCAAACCCAAAAGCCGAAACCCCCAATGCTTAAACCGTGGACTTTAAACAGCTCAACTTATGTAACTCATTGGGCATTAAAACTTGGTTGTTCGCTTGAAATCTGGAACCTCATCTCACGCAACGGTAGAAGAACTCACAGGCTACAATTTCAGTTATCGGTCTCTATGTATGTGTGCGCGCCTCGGCAGTTTGAGAATATGTATATATATATATACACATACATGTATGTATTTATATATATATATATATGTACCGTATAGTTGTATATGTAGGTCTAGATGCAGATATAGATATAGACACAGAGATAGACTTGGAAATGGGTATAAATGTAGATTCACTCATGTTGCGCACACACACAGACATGTCTTTAACGAGCTATAACATGGTTTATACAGGGCTGCGAACACAGCATGCGCAGTGCGGTTCCTTCAACGGTTTGACACTTTAGAGGTGCTGCCGGTACCACAGAGGCTTTACAGTACAAGCTCCGATTTAATTGCAGGCAATGCTGCGCAAAGTTTGCACGTTGGTCTGTTTCGATTCCATGCACTGGACTTTTCGGTCAATGTGAAGTTTCAGGGTCTTGGTGCCGCTTGGGCTGCAAGTCTAATTCAAATCTAGTCTCCATGCGATGTTTATTGGATTTTGTTGGCATGTCTCGGTCAATTGGGTTTATAGATGCAACGGGGGTTAGCAAGTCACGCACGTTGGGCATGCAATCGGCGGCTTTGAAATTTGCTCCCCGAGCCCTAAAGTGCGAACCCGCCACCCCATATTGCCCACTACTGTGACTGAAATCCGTACAGTACCCTCGGGGCACTTTGGTCAAAAACTTAAAACTCATGAAGCTGCCACAGAAGCGACATTCTCAGCTGAAGCTTGGAGGCCCTAAACAACCCCAAATCCCGAATCCTAAACTTGCACATCGGCCTTAACAAACTTGGGCCAAGTAGCACCGACAAAGAACCCCGCGGCGCTGTCTGAGACGAATCGTACCTGTTTTCCATGGGAAGCCACCAAATTCTCACCAGGACTTCGGTGATTTTCTCAAGGTGTGGGGAGTACAGCGTGAGTGCCTTGCATAGCATATCTACTAACCCACGAGTGAGTAATTTTCGCATTCCTCACAAATGCCCCCTGGTTTCGGCTTCGCTTGCCCCCCTGAACGCGGGCCTCTGTTGACTCTATCATGCCACTGCAACCCCTTGCCTCTGCCCCTCCGCGTTTCCTGTTGAGTTCACTCCCGTGGAGGTTTTCGTCTCCTTAGGGTCTGTGGCTTTCGGTTAGTCTGTCAAGTTTTGGGGTTGAGTTCACTCCTTCGGCTTTTCTTGTTCGGTTGACCGCTTAGGGTTTTCGGCTTCCGGTGTAACCCTCCGGGTGAGTTCGCTCCTTAGGGTTTTCGGCTGCTGGTCGGCGTTTATATAGGCGGGTGGATCGGCTGGTCAAGTTGCCGTCAAAAGATCGTCTGCTTCGATTGGGAACACCGCAGAGAGGACCGTTTTTGCTTGCGGGATGATGTTGCCTGAATGTCGCGAAGCATGGTCCCAAGAGCCCAAACAGAGGACGCGCACAGGTGAGGCCCCAACCAGGGGCACAGGTGAGGGGGTGAACCAAATCAGGTGTTAGACGGTGCTCGAAGTCTCGCAGCTGTAAGTGAATAAAACGTTTCAGCGTCAATACTCTTCATGAGGTCCACCAAGTAAGGTTTACACTGCATGTCCACAACCTTGTTGTGTTGTGACAGGGGGAGGGGTTGACTTTAGAACTGGGTGGTCAGCTTCGCATTTGCAGCCTAAGGTGCAAGCAAAGACCGTGATTAGTTTCGTGCTGCGTTCTCCTTATCTGTGATGAACCGATGACTGAGCTATGATCCCATATCCCCGGCTGAATCGACCGGCATAGTCATGCTTCAATCGGATGAAGACACCCCTCAAACCTCATAAACTCTAACCCTCATGGCGTCGTGCGGGTTATTCGGCTTCCGGGACTTGAGCATGTTCGGATGTTCGAAACGGGGGTAGTGCCGAAACAAGGCCAAGGCGTTGCAGGCGTTGGATTTTTTCAGTTTGCGTTTCGTCGGACCTGGGAAGTCATTATCTTACTGTTGCTCGGATAACAATGCTGAAAGCTCGCTTAGTCTGTTGAGTGTGCTTTGCCTTGGTTAGCTTGGACCCGATCTCGAACTCAACATCAACCTACAGTAGCCCAATTGCTCGGCCGCAGGGTGTACAGGAGGGGCAAGCGTGGTCCAACTTGTTTAAACCTTAAACACCTGCAGACCTTCTGCACCAACAATGAAACACCCAAGAGAACCTTCAGCACAATACTGAACATCCACGTCGGATCTTTGGAAACAAAGGAGCATGATCTGAAATCCTGAATCGCGAAATCCTTACGTGCGGACCCTCATAAACGCGCCACTGACTTTGCAACCACCACAAAACAAGCTAACCCTACGCTTGTGACATGCGAGAAAATCCAAGAAGCCCTGTAATACCCTGCGTCAAACTGGCATATTATTTCAAGGTCTTCCTAGAAAGGATCCTGCTGCTACAGTACTGGGGCTGGAGTATACTGATTGGTTAGCTGTCGCTTGTTTTCTGATACAGATCCTTTTGCCCTGGGTTTGGGGTGTAGGGATTCTTGGTTGGTTTCTTGCGTTAGTATTTTGCGTAGGTTCGCGGTCTAGGTACGGTATTACATATAGACTCTAAACTCTAGACTCTACACCCTTTTTGAACCCACGGAAGCAGCACTGCCAGACCTATTTCCTAAGCTAGTCCTAAAAACTGCGCCCGCAAGAATGCAGGTTTGTCCAGGCGGCGAGGTATTGCCGCTCCGGGTCGATGACCTCCTCTGAAGGAATCTGGTTGACAAAGGAGGGGATCACCTGAGCTGTTGACAACAGCACCCCGGAGTCTCTTGACTAGAAGTAGCCCGCTTCAATTTTGAATTCGGAATTTGGGAGTCGGGCGGCGGTTTCAGTGATAGCAGCGCAAGCGCTAAACTCATCAAACTCAGGAACTAGTAGCCGACCATAGCGGCAGCTGGGCTTCTAGGTTATACTCTTCGAGCAATGCGATGTGGCAAAGGCCAAGTAGCTCGGCATTTCTCGGTGAGTGCCGCGCCGTGTGAGAAGACGCGTAGGCCCAGGCCGAAAAGACAAAGCAACGGCACAGCCGAGCATGCCTCCTCGGCTTGATGGCGTGAAGGCTTCGGCTTTCAGTGCCTTTTTTGGGAGCCTTTGAAACTATTGGGGAGGTTCAGCTCTCATGCCACGCTGGGCCGAATGGTGTCCAGTGTAGAGTTTGGCGAGATCCTACTGTATATAAAGGAAGTACCCGCAAACACAAACAACTCCTGCTGCAACAGAATTCAGGAATTGCAAAAGTACTGCAGACCGTTGGCATCTTCGCCGCTACCGATCGATGTGGATCTTCGTCTACATTCCAGTAATCTCTCTTGGAGTATCGGGTCCCAACTCCAAAAGCCACTTCCCGAGGACGTGCATAAAGCAACGGAAGAGCTGCAGGAAAAATGCCGGCAGCAGCAACTAAGCAGCTACATGAGCACTAGAGCACTATACGGTCTCGCGAGCAAGCTTGTTTTGTTAATTTCGGGCGTCAAAAACGACAGGAAAAGCTACACAAATCAACAGAGTTTACAAACAGACACTGTGCAACATATGCACGGAGCCTCTCAAACATACGGCAACAAGTGGTTTTGAACCCGGATCAGAACGTGCAGGCAATTGCCACCAGGAGCTATGGCGGTGGCCAATGGCTTGTGACACGTCAGATTGACTTCAGCTTGATTTTGACTTTGGAGGGCAGCCATCCCGTCCCCTTGCATTATTTTCAAGTGGTGATCCAATTTGTCCCTAATTAACCCTGCCACCTTCAAAACCTGTCTGCAGGACAGAAATGTCGACTTGCCAAAATTGTCTTGCGTCTGACACGACCTCTTGAGGTGTATATGGTCATGCGAGCAAGGGAGGCGTGTCGCTCACAGCAAAAATGTCGAATTCTTACTGCGACCTACGCTACGGTTCTCATGACTCCATCCACTACGATGTAGCCCCTGCTACTGGTGCCACTCTGAGAGTATGAACGTGTCGATGACGGCGCTGCAGTTGATCCTGTTGTAGTGTGGTGCCAGCATACACCCACCTAATTCGATTCAGGATTCTGGGCGTGGTCCAGTCACTCGCACTTTGAGTTTCTCAGGTCCCAGCAGGTGAGAATACTGCACTGCCACTCTGTCCGAACGGCCATTCGGTGGCATAGCACTCATAGCACTGCACGGGAAGCCAAGACTCCATCAAGACTCGATCTGGGGCGAAGCTGCTCTGGAAAGCATAGGTCACGCAGCTCGTGAGGAAGTAGACCTGCCGGTCACTGTCGGCCCAGAACGCCACAAGAACACGCAAGCCAACAAACCAGAAATCGTGCTGGCCCAATCCCACGGCCTAGTCATCGAGGCCAATGCCATAAATGGGCTCACAAAGTGCTACACCGTGCATGCTAAACCCTATATCGTGAGACCCGAAACCAATGACCAAACCACCGACGAGCTTTCTGCATTGATTTGGCCCTTCAGCCCAGGTGCAAAACCCACAGCGCCCAAGAGTTGCGCCGCGAGGAAACTGCTGGCCAATTCACGCCCTTGGGGTCAGGCCGCTCGGGTTTTGCGCCCGCTTTGGATGAACTGTAGTATATCGGGGACACATCTGGCGCAACATCTGCAGATTATGCTGTTCATGTGATGCAAATGCCGGACATCTGGGTTTAGGCGTGGGAGCCTCCGGGTTTGGATTTCGAGGCTCCTGCCCAGTGTCTCAGTGACTATATGAAAAGGCAAACTATTATTTGGCCTGTCCGGAATACACACAGGTCGAGACTAAGGCATCCTGCGCGTCGGGGCCATCTGTGATGAGGAATGCGACCCTGAAAAAGGCTGCACACACGAGGAAGGTACGAGTTGTCGATGAGCCGAAGCCGGATCGGAAACTCCAGCCCGAGCCCTCCTGAAGCGGAGAAGCTCCAGAAGTCCGAAAGTAAAGGGTAGTTCAGTTTGACAATTAAGCTGTCACACCTAAGACCTGGGCGGACTAGGGGAGGCAAATTCCTTCGAAGCGGTCTGACTGTAGCAAACATAGCCCCAAAATTCGAGGCGGTCGAGTTCCAACTCCCCGCACCCGTGAGACCCACACTTGCCAAGCTCTAGACTCTAGACTCCGGCCGCGACGACGAACAGCGCTCATCAAGACAAGAAAACATCTGAAGATGAGTATCCCTACCAGGAGCAAGATGCTGCATTTTGTTGCCTCCTGCTTGACCAATCACCGCAAGCCCTAACCTTGATAAGCGAATTCGACTCCAGGGAGCCGATACTTTTCAACATCGCCTGGAGGGCATTCCAGCTTTCTACGCCGACCTGGAAGTCCTGGGATTCAAGACGTTTTCAGAGGGTTTAAGCGCGCTTTTGGGCTCATAGGACCGAAGGTCTAGGGCCGTAGGGCTTGGGGAGTTTCAGTGGTCTGCGCGTCCAAGGCTCGAGGGTTGGGGTGGTTAGCGGAGAAGGACTTGAACGACGGTCTGACAAGGAGAAAAATTGAAAAGGGCACGCCATAGACAAACGGGAGTTGGGCCAATTGCCGAACGACCGCGATCCATCCATCCGAACGGACCTAAGCACCACAAGCAATAGCAGGTTATCGACTACACTACCGGCAACACGTCGCTTCCGACGTGGGACTTAAAGATCAGGATATACAGGGTGTATCCATGCTCCTGAGCATATATCATACGGGCTGAGGATGTGTAGCTTCAGCGTGACCCTGTGGTTTGGGTTGTAAACCCTGTCGAGTTGTCGTACGGGTTTGCCTGTTGCTTCTGGCATTTAGGTTTGGCGGTCTAACAGGATCACAGAACCGGCGACACCACTCAGCTTACTAATTATCATGTACGGGAAACACACGAGAAAAACAGGGCCCCCAGCATGTCGGAACAAACCGTTGACCCTGACTAAGAAACCCCCCAACCCAACATCAATCCAAGCCTCGCCTGCCTCCAGGATGATGCAGCACCAGCAGTCTAAGCACTTATCCATGCCCAACCTCAGCGGAAGGTGTTGTCCTATAGAAATAGACTTGAGCTTTCAAAGCTGCTGCCTGCATCGGCTCTAAGAAGCACAACTGCGAGCTGGATTTGCAAGGTTTCTCTGTGAAGCCAGGGCACAGCAAATGTGATTGCACATAGGACACGGTCACGACCATGGCGCTTGAGATGCAGAAGCTCAAGACCGACATCACCTCTGCAATAGCCACGACCCTTCCGCCGCTCCGTAAGCGGCAGCTCAAACAAAAGGAAAAATCTTGTTCTACACACCATGAGCCGCAAACCAGATACTGACAATAGTTACTGGGAGGGGCCCGAAGCCTAAGAGTCCTTTGCGACTAACACCTCTGGAACCCTGAAGCATTCCACAATGACTCAACAATGTCACAAGGCAAGGCTGAATTGGGTGACTGTCTTCCTTACAGGTTTGTCCTACACATTGTGTATGGCATTGTATGCATTCTACGTGAGACTACTGTTGCTGCTACTGCGGCGGCTACTGCTACGGCTGCTGCTACCGCTACTACTACGACGACTACTACTACTACTACTACTACTACTTCTACTTCTACTACTACTACTACTACTACTACTACTACTACTATACTACTACTCCTACTGCTGCTGCTGCTACGGCTCCGGCTACGGCTACGGCTACTCCTACTACTCCTACTACTCCTACTCCTACTACTACTACTACGGCTACTTCTACTACTTCTACTACTTCTACTACTACTTCTACCGACACTACTACTACTACTGCTGCTGCTGCTACTGCTGCTGCTGCTGCTACTACTGCTACTGCTACTGCCACTCCCACACCCACTCCTACTCCCACCCCTACTCCTACTCCTACTACTGCTACTGCTACTGCCACTCCCACTCTTACTCCTACCCCCACTCTTACTCCCACTCGTACTCCTACTCCTCCTCCTCCTACCTACTACTACTACTACTACTACTACTACTACTACTACTACTTCTGCTACTACTACTACTACTATGGCTACTGCTACCGCCACGGCTACCGCTACCGCTAGTGCTAGCGCTAGTGCAGTGCTACTGCTGCTACCACTACTACTCCCGCTGCTGCTGCTGCTGCTGCTACTGCTACTGCTGCTACTTCTGCTGCTACTGTATACTGGCAACACTGCGATACTTGTTACTGTTGATGCTTCGACGTCTACTGCTACCACCCCTCCTCGTGAACACTTCCGAAGAAATGCGTGGCACTGCGGGTGACTCGAGATGCAGCTCCTACTTGACCATTCGATGTCTTTTTGCAGGCAAGGAGGCAGAGATCACATGACGAAGGATCTTGATGTCCTGGCACACAAAGGGCCGTAGGGTGGTGCTATCACTCCTGGGCCTGCCCGGAGGCGCCTCTTGGCTTCCTGACATATGCGACGTAAAGCACCACATGAATTATCTAGACTGAATATTGCATTATTCCTGGTATGACATGATGTGGAAGCTTGGCTTGTGCCGGGGGCTGAGTCAAGTAGACACATTTCATTCAGATTCAGTATCTCAGGGGCGATTTGGGGGGAAGCCTCTTTCTTCAATAAGATAGCCCTCTTCACTATATAGTTGGCCGGCTCCTTTGCTCAAACGTGGTTCTCTTCCTGTTTGGACTCGTTATGGCAGCCGACCAAGAAGAAGAATGAAACAGCCCCAGACCCAGGTACGGTGGCACCGAAGACGCTTCGACGCTGTCATTGCCGTCATCACAAGCATCATCACCACCAAAAGCACCCTTGCAACGACTGTCAACATCACGCTCACCCCCTCATCATCATCATCATCATCGCCGCCTTCACCATCGCAGCAACAGGTTCGGAACAGATACCTCTCCTCGGTGCCCTTGGGCATCAGAGTCAAACCCGCCTGGACTTTCCTGAGCGCTCGAAATCTCCAAGCGGAGTCCAAGGTTTCAAGCAATCTTATGCTCTGGGACTCTGGGGTGATGTATGGTATGGTATGTAAAACTGATCTTAGCACTCTCAGGGTCTTTGGAACGCGTCTTCGGAGCCTGAAGCCTAAATCGGCAGTGTTGACTGGGAGGGCTCACCACCTAGACCTAGACTTTCAAGGACTCGCAACAAATCTCGAACCAGCTGTTCAAGTCCAGGAGCTATAGACAGGTTGGACTTCCACAGAACTTTGGCACACATGACAGCTCGCCTTGGTGCACCCTGCGCATCCCTGACCCATACACCCCGGCCATCCCCAAGATTCCATGCGCAAACTCCCGGATTCCTCTTTGTCTTGGGGACCTTGGGACGTTTATCGAGGATGCTGCAGCTATGGCCGCCGAGCAGTATGGGTGGTGATCTGCTGTAGAAGGTGTTTAAAGAGCTTTCCCAGCTTCAGGCCTCCCGCGTTGGTGGCTGGCTTTTAAGGATTTATAGGCTTCACAGCATACGATTCAACAGAAGTTTAAAGGGCCTCCATCTGGAATCTTGATTTTGAACGGGCTCAGGCCCCCAAGCATTCGTTTCTGATGCCGCGCGGCCATTCTTCCAAGGCATGGCAAAGCGCAAAGGCAATGACGAGTAGCACCCATACCTCGCAAGATGTTGCCGCTCATGCTCTTGGCTTGGCCTTTGTCTCCATAAGATGGCAGAGGCCAGAGTTCTGTCAAAGCTGAGGATCTTGCAAATCGCAGGTAAAGCTTGCTTTGGCTAGAGCCAACCTCTGGCAACCCCACGAGGGCACTAGGAGTTTACTAATACTATATACTAGCATAAACAGCGCGCCGGTCTGCAAAGAACCTATGGATTTTTCTTCGTCGATTGACCATATCCTGCGTCTAGCCTTTGTACATTGAAGCGCAAAGCTTGGAGTACCCACCTGTGACCAGGACTGAGGCGGCTCCTGGATAGAACGCAACTTCCGAAACCAACCAGAGCTAAGCACTGAAGCTCAGCCTGTCAAGCATTCCCCAAATTGCAGCTTCATAGTTAGAAGTGTTGAGGCCTTTGTGCTGCGCGACTGCAGACTCCAAAATCAGGAGCCCTCCAAAAAGACACACCCGCAAAAAAACTGTATGCCGTAATGCAGACCAAATACGACCGCTAACCGATGTGCCTCCCTTGATGAGAGACGCTTCCAGTGAACAGTGCATTGTGCCACGAACCTGTGGGTGTAGGGGTTTAGTATAGGCGAAGCTGCACGGTGGGCGTGATGAAGCAAGTGCAGAGGTAGCACTGCATAGTGCATAGCATATGTTAAGAGTTAAGAACGTCTAGCGCATGCAGCCAAATGGGGAATGCCTCGAGCTGCGCCATCTCTACATGATTCCACACACGTGGAATTCTGGCACCATGGTACACCGAACCGCGAAAGGCAGTGCATTGGATGTTGGTTATGCGAATCCCCAACTAGACGCTCGCATTCAGAAAGGCAGTGCAAGGTAGTGCAAATCAGAGTTCTAGTTGGGGACGCC
>BGNK01001524.1:753-15021 GCA_003297005.1 Symbiodinium sp. clade A Y106
GGTTTAGGGGTTTAGGGTCTAGGGTTTGGCATGGTTTAGGGGTTTAGGGTTTAGGGTTTCGGAGGGTTTAGGGGTTTAGGGTCTAGGGTTTGGCATGGTTTAGGGGTTTAGGGTTTAGGAGGGTTTAGGGGTTTAGGGTCTAGGGTTTGGGATGGTTTAGGGGTTTAGGGTTTAGGGTTTCGGAGGGTTTAGGGGTTTAGGGTCTAGGGTTTGGCATGGTTTAGGGGTTTAGGGTTTAGGGTGTCGGAGGGTTTAGGGGTTTAGGGTCTAGGGTTTGGCATGGTTTAGGGGTTTAGGGTTTAGGGTTTCGGAGGGTTCAGGGGTTTAGGGTCTAGGGTTCGGCATGGTTTAGCGTTTAGGGTTCAGGGTCTTGGAGGGTTCAGGGGTTTAGGGTCTAGGGTTTGGCATGGTTTAGGGGTTTAGGGTTTAGGGTTTCGGAGGGTTTAGGGGTTTAGGGTCTAGGGTTTGGCATGGTTTAGGGGTTTAGGGTGTAGGGTTTCGGAAGGTTTAGGGGTTTAGGATCTAGGGTTTGGCATGGTTTAGGGTTTACAGTTTCGGAGGGCTTAGGGGTTTAGGGTCTAGGGTTTGGGATGGTTTAGGGGTTTTGGGTTTAGGGTTTCGGAGGGTTTAGGGGTTTAGGGTCTAGGGTTTGGCATGGTTTAGGGGTTTAGGGTTTAGGGTTGCGGAGGGTTTAGGGGTTTAGGGTCTAGGGTTTGGCATGGTTTAGCGTTTAGGGTTTAGGGTTTCGGAGGGTTTAGGGGTTTAGGGTCTAGGGTTTGGCATGGTTTAGCGGTTTAGGGTTTAGGGTTTCGGAGGGTTTAGGGGTTTAGGGTCTAGGGTTTGGCATGATTTAGGGTTTAGGGTTTAGGGTGTCGGAGGGTTTAGGGGTGTAGATTTATGGTTTCGGAGGGCTTAGTGGTTTAGGGTCTAGGGTTTGGCATAGTTTAGGGGTTTAGGGTTCAGGGTTTGGGAGGGTTTCGGAGGGTTTAGGCATGGTTTAGGGGTTTAGGGTTCAGGGTTTCGGAGGGTTTAGGGGTTTAGGGTCTAGGGTTTGGCATGGTTTAGGGGTTTAGGGTTTAGGGTTTCGGAGGGTAATCCCCAAATCCCAGATCCCAAACCGTACCAAATCCCCAAATCCCAAAAGGGTTTCGGAGGGTTTAGGGGTTTAGGGTCTAGGGTTTGGCATGGTTTAGGGGTTTAGGGTTTAGGGTTTCGGAGGGTTTAGGGGTTCAGGGTCCAGGGTTTGGCATGGTTTAGCGTTTAGGGTTTCGGAGGGTTTGGGGGTTTAGGGTCTAGGGTTTGGCATGGTTTAGGGGTTTAGGGTTTAGGGTTTCGGAGGGTTTAGGGGTTCAGGGTCTAGGGTTTGGCATGGTTTAGGGGTTTGGGGTTTGGGAGGGTTCAGGGGTGTAGGGTCTAGGGTTTGGCATGGTTTAGGGGTTTGGGGTTTAGGGTTTCGGAGGGTTTAGGGTCTAGGGTTTGGCATGGTTTAGGGGTTGAGGGTTTAGGGTTTCCGAGGGTTTAGGGGTTTAGGGTCTAGGGTTTGGCATGGTTTAGGGGTTTAGGGTTTAGGGTTTCGGAGGGTAATCCCCAAATCCCAGATCCCAAACCGTACCAAATCCCCAAATCCCAAAAGGGTTTCGGAGGGTTTAGGGGTTTAGGGTCTAGGGTTTGGCATGGTTTAGGGGTTTAGGGTTTAGGGTTGCGGAGGGTTTAGGGGTTTAGGGTCTAGGGTTTGGCAGGGTTTAGGGGTGGAGGGTTTAGGGTTTCGGAGGGTTTAGGGGTTTACGGTCTAGGGTTTGGCATGGTTTAGGGTTTTGGGTTTAGGGTTTCGGAGGGTTTAGGGGTTTAGGGTTTGGGATGGTTTCGGGGTTTAGAGTCTAGGATGGTTTAGGTGCTTAGGGTTTCGGGGTTTAGGCTTTAGGATTAAGTTAGGGTGTGTCTTGGACGAGCCCGAAGCACATGCGGTGCGCCACATAATTACTGTTCTTCGAGTGTGTAGGCTTGCTGCTGTCTGCATGCAAAGCGACTCCACAAGGAGCCCTGCCCAGGCAGCCGAGTTGGTGAAAGGAACCTCTGGGGAAGTGCTGCTGCAGGGGCCCCGACATATTCCTCGCAGGATACGAGAACCTTGCATAGCAACCACATATCGGCCTTTGCCTGCCAGGGAGGATGGTTCATTCAGGATGGTACACTGGATGTGGAAACGAGAAGGAGGGTTTCATTCACACTGTTGGCAACAGTCGTTGCAATGCCGGTGGTTTGGATCCTGTACAATGACAAGCAAGCTGCCCAGAATTACGGTCTTATATTTCCATGTAGAAAGAGCTGACTCTGCAGGTGGTATTCGTCAGATGCAAGGGTGGAAATTCCTTGCGTACAGTTTCAGTGCTGTTCAGTTTCGCGAGCAGCGTTTCCTGCAGCTCGCAGCTAGAAGCCAAACCAAAGGTGCCACAGATGTGCGACCATAGCACCTCAGTGATAGGCCAGTAAAGCAGCACGTATTAAGGAACAGATGCAGAGGCAGAAATGGGTGGGAGCATGAACGAAGCCGAATACTGGCAAACACACATTTTAGTGCTCTTTGTCATGTTTGTACAGGTTTCATCCGGCCAGGTTCAATTGCCTTCAAGCCTGGAACGTGACCGCGCGCAGCTCAAGGTTTGTGAGTTCACAAAAAAGCGGAGGACTGTTGCCTTACAGCCGCCAGGCGTAGCACGGCAGTGACACGAGTTCGACGCACAGCACGCAGCCAGACCACGAATAATCAGCATGCGGGACAGAATCCATCTCTGACACATGGGAGTTTCCGAAAATTACGGGTAACTCCACATCTGCCAAGGTTCGAGCTGACAAGCTCGCAGTTCTGCAGAAGGGGCTCAGGGCCGAAAGCTGAGGTTTAGGGTTTTTGGGGTTCTAGAGCTGGCTCGGGTGAAGTTTAGAGCTTCGGGTCTCTTTTGGGGCCGAGGCAGGGGAGACCCAGGGCTCAGTTCAGTGATGCGGGGTGCCCGGAAGAAGGATCGAAGTCTGTCACCTGTTATTTTTCAAACACCTAAAGCCCGGCATTCCAAGCCCTCACCCCTAAATCCTAAGCCCTTAAGCCTACACCCCGAAGCCCTGAACCTTTGAACCCCTGAACCCTGAAGCTTCAGCGGGGAATCCTCGAATGAAATCACCTTCAAAGGAACGACTCATCGTGGCTGCTGACTTCTTGACAGGTGCCGAGGAAGAGGTGGGCTTTGGAGTTTCGGGTTCAGGGGTTCAGGGTTTAGGCTTCCAGGTTTGGGGTGTCGGATTGAAGCGGGTCTCGGCTGGAACGATTCGGTGTTGGGGTTGGAGGGATTCTAAGGCTAAGGTCTATTTCGGGCACCGTAGTTACCTTTCTATTTTTCTCGTCGTGGTTTCAACGCCCGCTCCCCTGCTGGGAGACTGTAGATTTCCTCTTCGAGCCTACAGAAACCAGACTTGACTCCCTGGCTGCAGGGGCTGCTGAAGACCATCTTGGCCCGATGGTTCTGGGCGTGGCCCTCGTGGATAAAGCTCTCATCACCTCAGCGTCAGCCACAGTACTTTGTGCTATTTGTGCCAGCTTTCTCCATATGTCCCCTGCAAGGTTCCGGGTAGAGAGCTGTACTGACATGTGGCTGCAACGACCGCTTCGACAGACATTCAGGGTTGCTACTTCCAATCCAACTCTCTAATGCTACCACGTATCCAGTTCGCACCAAGAATTATTTTCCGTTCAAGCCCCCGGACTCTAGGCCTTTGAATACCAGATCAAAGTCCATAAAGCACTCAAGCAGCATCCAGACAAGTTGGGCTCAAAAGTCCGACGAAAATCTGGCAGTGCCCGAAGCTAAAATGTCCTTTTGCAGCAACGATTCGGATCTGTATTCGGCACTGCAAATGTCTTTTCCTGCCTGCATCTCTTGAGCTCTTTACCAGAGTGGCCAAGAGGGAGCTGTCCTGTTGGTCCTACCGTGCTACGGTACGGCGTCGTTCCATGCCGGAGTGGACTTGTTTGCACGTTTTTTCAAGCCGGTGGTATCCGAGAAGCTTACCTGTAGCCCTAAACCAGGCTTCCTAACCGAAGCTTGAACCTCGCACCGAGGCGTTTCAGTCTGTCATCAAGGTCAAGGCACTGCCTCTGTGGCGTTGCGCATGATGGTTGCCTAATATCACTGACAGCTAGCACGGACAATTTGCGTGACAAGACTGGCTGGCGCGAACAGTGGGTACTTTTATCACATCAACGGTACTAGACACTTTGATAGTAGTAGTGTTGCGGGGTTACACTTTGTGACTGTATTTAGTTGGTTCGCCCACTCTCGCTCTGTGTGTTTCTGTTTCTTACATGTTGTCACCATCCGTCGTCAAGGTCATCACCACGATATTCGTCACGGTCTTGCGTGATACAGTGACTGATGTCTGATGATGGAATTAGCGGCCAGTCATGGAGGTAACTATGATGACGATGGTGATGATGATCAAGCTTGTGGTAGTGGGGAGCCCTGGTGTGAATACACAGGCGGCCATGACGCTTTCCGTGTTTCATCAATGGCTATCGCCCCTTGCGAGCTTGGAAGGAGGCCGATGCTCTTCGCAGTCGAACCTGTGCTGCAAAGGACGCAGTGCTGGTCGCTGAAAGGATGTCCTGAAATGTGGAATGTGGTTTGGCATCTTTTCCATGGTCTTGCTGCTACAGGTGTAGAAGAGTTAGACTGTTGTGAACACAACCGAGATCGCGGGAGAAATGGTGATATTCTTTCGTTGCAGCTTGTCAGCAGTGTGCCCGGCTTTCTCTCTTGTTTGTAGCGATGTAACTTGAACCTTCTGTTCAGTTGCAAAAGTAGGCAGGGCTTCTTTCGCATCTGCAGGAGAGAGCCAGGAGGGCTCGCCTGAAGGCAGCCACACGCGTTGCGCAGCACTTGGAAGCTTGGCCGAGAGTTCTGACTTAAAATGGGGCGCAAGGTGCATTGCATTTGCTTTGCATGCGGACCATTCGGTGTCTGATTCCGTGATGCCGTAGGCTTTGGGATTATTTATCTGTAAAGCCTGTGGCTTGAAGATCGAAGCATACAACAAGGATTCATGTTTAAATGGTGAGAAATGCGACGCGCAGCCATACCGCTAGCTTCAGAGGGTTCACTCAAAGACAATCCTCTTGCGATCGGATATTCCCACTTCCAGATCATGCACAGGTGGATCAAGACCACCGTAAGACTGTAATGTAAGAGTCTAAGAGCCACCGGCCAGCACACGTGGTTTGCAATACCTAACAGTGTGGAAGTGTCTCCAGAAGACAGGCATGGGCCTCCATTGCAGCACTCAGTTTCGTTCCCAGTTGATGAACCATATCGTCTTAGGCATTGGACGAAAGCTCCGAGAAACTGATCATGTTAGTCAGTGGGAGCTGGTTCCTAGCAACGGACCGTGATGCTTTCCGTTGTTGCAGATGCTAAAGGCATGTGCAACTTTAGGGCTACTACTCGTGTCCCATGGGTTTTAGTATGCTATCAGTCAGCTCACACGCATCGGCCTTGCTTGAGCTTCAGACAAAGAGCGCCGAGGAATTTCCAAGCAAATGGTCGGCTTTCAAAGAGTGGCATGCTGTGGCCAAAGTTGCTGCAGAGGCTCGCCCTTAAGGGTGTTTCCCGGAAATTCGCACATGCCGGCGGTCGCCCCGCTCTAAGCGTCTTTCAAGTGACTAGATTGGTTCTTTCAGGGGGCTACAAGGGTTGCGCAGATCCTTGCTGCACAACCCGCATCCTTACCATTGTCAGGGAGTTGCCAAGCACGACCACGGTTTAGGGTTTAGGTACATCATCAGTACCCAGTATCACCTTTGTTGCAAGGAGGCAAGGAACAGGACTACGAGTACTCGTGCGTCTGGCACGGAAAGCACGCAGCATCTGTTAGACCTCTGTATGTCAAAACGGTCAGAAACCCTAAACCCTAAAACCCTAAATCTCCAGATGTTCAAGTTTTTTAGTGCGCAGAGACATGCTTTTTGATGGTTGCCGCAGGAAAGGAAGACGGCTCAAGAGTTTCTCCGAAGGCAGCTGCCAGGCCGCACCAAAAGGAGGTCGATTCCGGGAGGGGTTCTAGACTTTGAATGTCCGCCTTTGCGTTTTGGACTTACATTACGGTATCTTGTTCGAGTCTGCCCAGATTCGATGTCCTGCTCACGCAGCACCCAAAATATTGAAGTATCTACGTATGTGACAGAGAGCACCTGCTCTTGCTCAAGGAAGCTCCGAGATGTGGAGACGAACGTTATCAAGTTCCAGGTGCTGATCATGGGACGGACGGTGCTGGAGGATTAGTAGCCGAAGTGGGTGCATCCTTGCAGAATTTGGGTTTGGGGCTCGTGTCTCAAGATTTTGGGTTTTGCTCCATTCGGATTGTTCGGCATTTAATCAGCGTAATGAGCCGTGACCGGGTGGGAGCTCCTAACTCCAGCTCCTATAGTCATCACCAACGCTGCCAGCGTCGACACCGCCGCTTTGCCATCAGCACTGCATACACCACCATCGCCACCGCCACGAGCAACCATCACCGGCAGGACTACTGCTACGATTACCCTTGCTGTTGTTGATTCTTGCTGCAACTGCTGATGGTGCTGTCGCGACTGCGGCCATGCTAGTACTAATGCTGCTACTGCTACGACTACGACTGCGGCGACCACCACTGCTGCTACAGCGATTACCACTACCATAATTACCAAGACAGTTATACTCATCATAAAAATCAGGCTGCTACTACTACTTCTACTACTACGACGACGACTACTACCAATTGTAATAACAGTGATAACGCCAATATTTTAGCAATGATATTTAAGAATATTCGTCACAGTACGATTAGTAGCAACACCAAGTGAGAACAATTATTTTCTCATTCCGAAGCCGAAGGGAAACCCCTGCCTAAGCAATCAGCTGCGTGGCCCAGACGGAGATCCGCCCACGAATGCTCAAGCTCACGGCACAACTGTCTTGGTTCTCCGTTCATCTGCGGGATTCGGGCGAAGAAGCTTGATGCCTAATGACTCGCGCCGTAAACCCCAAACCCCAGGTCAAGTCCTCGGTGCCTCCAAGTTGTGATCCTGTACAGTGAAGAAAACTCTGCAAGGGCCTGAAAGCCGGGAAAACCTCCCGCTAACCTAAACCGACATCTCGAGAAAAGAGCTTTGAAACCTCGCCCCGAAGCAAACAAAGAAACCCAAATCCTAAACCTTAGATCCCGAGCTCTACACCCTGAACCCCGTAAGCCCTAAGCCCTGAACCCTTCACTGAGCCCCACACCCCAAATATCCGGAACCCTTCAATTCCTAAACCCGAAAGCCAGGAGCGTGTGGTCGAGATGTTCGAAGCGCTGCAGGCCGACCAGGCGGGTTAAAAGGGAGCAGTGGGTTGCAAAAGTCTACAAGTACTAGGAAGGTTACAGGGGTTGTCTCAAATATTCGTGTGTACATATATATATATATATGTACAGGCATATGCATCTACATACACACATGTACATACATATATATATATATACATGTATCTTAATACACATGCATGTATGTATGTATGCATGTGCGTATGCGTGTATGTATGTGTGTAGGCATGTATATAGGTACAGATATAGATATAGATGAAATTAGATGTAGATATAGACATCGACATAGAACTAGATACAGGTATACATATACATAGATACAGAGATAGATATAGGAGAGTGTATAGTTAAGGAGTTACCATAAGTTCTATAAGCATTGTATAATACATGAAGTAGAGGTTGATAAAGTGTAGGGTATTTGGGTCTTGCTAGAAGCATGCACGGCAGCAGCATCTGCCCACACTGTGAGGAGGTTCTGTCGAGGAAATATTGAACATCTACAGCGGTGGTTGACATCTTGGACAGCGGTTGATTATGCGTGTAATGCGCTCCAGTGCAGCATGCATCACACCGTGCCAAGCATCCTCAGCCCCCCCATCGCAAAACTCTATACCGGTCTATACCCCAAGCACCAAAACATAAACCCCAAAGGCGCTCAATCTTGAAGGGCTGAAAAGTGCAAGTCTTCGCAGCCTGGCGACTTGTATTCTGCGGCTGAACTCACTGCTAAAGCGAGACCTGTGGATTGGGGTCTCTCATTTCTGCAGCTGCGATTTCAATCACAGCAGCCCTCCTGTTCGAAGTCGACCGCCTCCCCACCGAGCTGCGCGCGCAGCACACACGTATTACATAGCTCAGCACACTCTCCAGCCGCTTGCTTCTATAACTCTATGCTTGACTTCAGTTCACCCGCCGTAGATGGTCAGCATCCTTGGTGTCCTGTAAGTAGGTCTTCGAGCGGTGGCGGGAACACGGGGTCCGCAGCAGCGCGAGGCTCAGAACAGGCTTCTGGGGTATGCGGTATGCTCTCTATTCTGTCCTGACGTAGACGCAGCTCTCCTCATGTGATGAAGTTGTTGCGATGTGCCAGTTTTGCGCTAATCTTCCACAGCATCTTCTCTCCTGACTATAGGCTATTGGGGGCAAAAACTTTACTTGCACCCCGCACCTTGGAAGCAACGTTTCAAGACCCGAAGCCCAGGGCTCGTCGTGAAGACCGTGGAGTATCGCGTGCTGGGCGACTGCCTCCAACCGCTCCGATCCTGTTTGGAGGCCTGGGTTAAAGGACATCTCCTCTCCAGTTCCTCGTTTAATGAAAGAATGATGCCAGCCAGCGTAGATCCCCCAAGAGTCACAGAGCACCACGACGACCCCGACCTGCCGCGTCTCCCGGATTCAGAGACATGATCAAAAAAGTTTTCCCCACGGTGGGATTCGTGCATTTCGACGCAAGTCGTACTCATTAGAATGTTCATATTCATCATAAGAGTGCTAATTGCAAGAAACATAATAACAAGCAATAGCCACCAGCTCCGGCTCCAGCAGCTTCCCGGAGGCGTGGCGCTGCCGCTGTGTGCGGGCCTGGCTACGCGGTGCCGGATTCAGACTTGGCCAGGCCGGAGGGAGCTGCTTTGGGGTTTGCGACAACCTTCAAAGAGAATGGAAGGGTTAGCTTAGCACTTGGCACAAAAACCATCGGCAGCCTATCACTGAGCTACCGGCACAGCGTTGCTGCCCTTGCCACCACGACGACAACGACGACAACGACGACAACGACGAAGACGACAACAACGACAGCAGCGACAACAACAACAACAACTGCTGCTACTACTACTACTACGACTGCGACTGCGACTGCGACTACGACGACTACTAATGCTACTTCTCAAACGGCTGCCAATGCTACCACTACCACTGCTACTACTACTACCACCACCAGCACTACCACCACTACTACTACTACTACTACTACTACTACTGCTACTACTGCTACTACTCCTCCTGCTACTGCTACTACTTACTACTACCACTACTACTATTACTACTATTTCTATGACTGCTATCACTACTATTGCTACCCTGACTACTACTGCTACTGCTGCTGTTACTACTACTGTTGCTCCTATGTCCTGCACCTACTCCTACTCCCCCCACTCCTGCTCCAGCTCCTGCTCCTACTCCTACTCTACTCCCGGCCGTGCCATCCCCTACCCCTACTCCTACTGCTATTCTACTCCTGCTTCTGCCGCCAGTGGCAGTATTGCTTGAGCACCCGTTGCCACTATTGATAGATTACCGTTGTTGACAACATATTCGCATGTTCGTTGCCATGCTTCTCTTGTCTGTAGAACTGTCATTGTCACTGTCTTCATGCGCTGTTCCAAAGCCTCCGAGTCCGTGGTCTCTTGGGGCAGCCTCGCCGTCGCCCAGTGCATCTTCGCAATTTGGCGTGGGCGGCCTGGAGGGAAGGGACTGGGGTGGAAGGCTTATTATAGCTCCTCCACACGTCTGAGACACAGACGGGGTAACGACAGTACGAAAAATTACATCAATGAGGATGAAATTGAACATGAGTCGTGCTGCTACAGCGACTCTATGATCGGCATCCTCGCCCTCATCATCGTATGGTATACGTAATGTGTTTACATGCACCCACCAACACTGGTATGTAATTGCAGAGGTATGTATGCCGGGCGGGCGGGTGGTGGGTAGGTGGGTATTCAAGTGGGTAGGTGGGTAGCTATAGGTATGAATGCATGTAAGTAGGTATGTATGTATGTATGTATTTAGAAGTGTCTCGGCCCGAATCAATAGGTCTCCCCTCGTCGGTCGATGTACATGGTCGCCTCATGCCGCGGTCCATGCAGACACGGACTTCTCAATGGAGTCGTCGCTACCAGATAGTTTTTCTTGTGATTCTGCTGGCAGCGATAATCTGCCCGACTCGGCTGAGTTTGACGTGCCAGAACCCTTGCACGAANGATTCTGCTGGCAGCGATAATCTGCCCGACTCGGCTGAGTTTGACGTGCCAGAACCCTTGCACGAAGAGCGAGAGCCAGCTGAGCCAGCTTCAGGGAGCAGAGACCCGGCTCCAAACCAAGGGCCAGCCGAGCCAGCGTCTGGAAGCAGAGACCCGGCTCCAAACCAAGCGGTCCCAGAGGCGATCAACCTGCGGCACTGGTAACATCCTCGAAATTTTCCGAGATCTGACAGAGCGCTGCGCTGGTACCAGCAGGCCGTGCTTAGATTCTTCTGCTGGCAGTACAGGCGAGCGTACATGGAGACTGTGCTGCACATGTCGGGACGGAGCGTCTCCACTTCCATCGCGGCTGCCGGCCGTCACCAAAGTGAGCTTGATGCCCTGGAAGTGCGCAGGCAAACAACTGCGCGTATGCAGGAGCCCTACAAGACGAACTTTGAGGAGGCATATCGCATCCTGGACGGCATGCTGGACACGGAGCCGGCCGAGAACGACTGGCTGTGGCTGTCTAATGCGGCGAGGCCACGGGCCCCAGCAAGCACGCTATGGCAGGCACTCTCCAGATGCTGCTGGCTTGGCGGTTGGAGGACACCTTCGCGCACAGCCCAGCCTTCAATCTCGTTGATGTACGGGTCCTTTCGGAGACCATGGTCAACCTTGCGCAGAGCCTCTTGCACGTCCTGTTTCTCTTCGTGCTCCTGCCTCTCCTTCGACCCCGAGACCAAGGCCGCTTCCAACGATGGTATGAGGACTATGGCATGCACAACAGACTGTTTGGACAACAAGGCCCGCCGTTGGAGACCGAGCCCGATGAGGAGAACCGGACAGCTGCCACGGCCACTGACAACGATGACGGCGAGCCCACATCTTGAGGGCTGCCCCGGTCCCAAGTCCGGGGACACTCACTGCTCTTGGCAACGAGCAACTACGTCGACCAGGCCACCTGTTCGAATTATTATGCAGCTAACGAAGTTCACTACAGCAGCCATGGCAGTGTTTGTAGACACGAGGGTTGGAGGAAGCCTAGGCCAAGGCCCTCCTGGAGTCCTAACACCAGTATCGTGTGACTCTATCCAGCTGACAAAGCTCTTTGGCCCCTTTTCCTTGCAAGCTTATGACAAAGTCATGTGCATCCTGAGGGAGTGCAAAACACAAATCAGTTTCACGAACCATTTTTCGAGCCCTCAAACTCCGTTCTATTCGAACAGTAAGTTGTATACTGAATCGTTTCCACCGCGTACACATAACTCCTACACAGAAGAAGCAAAGGCGTTACAGCGAAGTGTTGCTGCTGGAACTCGGCACATCGGCCGGCTCCTGCACCCATGGCACCAGGCAGATGATGTCATGCAGCATGCAGGTGTATGGCTCTCACTGCCGGGAATAGCTGTAGTCCTTTCCTTTTTCGTGGGCTCACCCCGACTCCGGGTCTGGAGGGTCACTCGCGTCTGTCCAGGCGCCTACCGCAGACGCCGCTGCCTCCTTGTGAGAGTAAGACCTTTGATCCGGCCAGCCCAACGGGCGAAACGGCCTGCCATGACTGAGGCCAGACGAACCTGCCCAGAGCCCCACCCGTCTAGGAAAGCTCTCGGAATCCATTTTCGGTTTAGGCATCCTCTTAGATGTGCCGCCACCTTGTACTTTCTGCTTTGCGTACACCTTACACCCAGAGCAGTTGCAGTGCCAACAGCGCCAGTCTTAACCAGTAGAGTGGCAGGAGAGAAGCAGGCGGTGCCGTCAGTTGTGCGTGCATTCGGTATGCAAGCGGTCACGCCTTCCGCCTCCAGCAAGCGCTCCTTCAAACGCGCTCAGCGCAGGGCTATAAGGGATGGCATAGCTAGGTACAAAGGTAGGCTGCATACTCCTAACAGTTTGGCCCTCCAATATGTGGGTCAGGCAGCACCTCGTAGACCCCCTAGCCAACCACGTCACCAGCAAGGAGCGCTTCGCTGTGTTTCGTGGAATGCAGGTGGATTGCACGCTGGAAGATATCAAGAACTGTTAGGGTGGCTAGACTCCCACACTACTGACCCTATCCACATAGTGTGCATACAGGAAACGCATTGGGCTGATTGGGCTGAGTATAATAAGTCTAGCTGGATGTGCATTCATTCAGGGACAGGAAGCAGTCAGGCTGGCATTCTGTTCTTGATACGTAAAACCCTTTGTGATTCGCGGGATGTCAAGCATGCTGAGTTGATACCTGGTAGACTTGTTCATGTCCGACTGCCGAGCAACCCACCCATAGACCTGCTAGGAGTATATCAGCACTCCTGGAACCCTCACAATAAAGGCCTGCCGGGTAGCGCGCAGCAGAAGCAACAAGCATTGCTTCAAAAACGGCTGGAAGTGTTGGACAGGATCAGGCAGTGGACCCTCGGTATGCCGCGACGCAATGCCGTACTGATACTCGGAGACCTAAATGTAACGCTGCGTACTGAACAGCCACACATAGGCTACGGAGTGTCGGTACAGCCCAAGGCACCGCATGCTGACCAATCCTCAGCCCAGCAGTTGGTTACTAGCTTGGGATTAACTGCCATCAACACTTGGGGTAAGCACGGCAACCCAGCGGGAACTTTTATGCAGCACACCCAGAAAACAGTCCAATTAGACTATTTCCTGNCCCAGCAGTTGGTTACTAGCTTGGGATTAACTGCCATCAACACTTGGGGTAAGCACGGCAACCCAGCGGGAACTTTTATGCAGCACACCCAGAAAACAGTCCAATTAGACTATTTCCTGGTCAACCGCATGCTATGCGAGCACAGACCCTGAGGGACGCACCGATCGTGCACCCCACAGGAATGCGGCATTTTCCCATAGAGTGCCGTTTTCCGCATCGCGTTTTTGAGCCTGTCGACCGTGGCAATGCTGCTCCCGCTGCCAAGCGGATTCGTCAGAGTCTTGAGGCCGATAGCCGAATGGGTTCGGCTTTCACACAAGCGTTCCGTAGCATTGTGGCCAGCCACCCTCTACCACAACTCAACATCGAGCAATGTCTTAGGCAGGCCTGGGAGCAGGTCAGCAGGAAACATCACAGACCGCAGGCGGGCAGGCGCCCTCCGATGCTGGAACCTTCACCGGAGCCAACACTCAAATCCTATTAGCATTGCAAACTTCAGCTTAGGTCCTCCCAAGCAGCAAGCGCGAAATATAATGCTCCAGTGATGTGGTACATTAGCCACGCGAGTGTCCAGACAATTCGTCACTGCATGCCTCACGCACTGCGGCGTGCTCGTTCGCTGTTTGCTTGCTGGCGCAATGCGGTCCTCTTCCAGAGGCAAGACCGACACTTTAGAAAACAGGCCAGGGCTAAGAAAGAGCAGCAAGTAGATTCCCTCATCAAGTCAGCGGAACAGACTGAACGCAGAGGCATTAGTCAGCTACAGCAACTCACTAAGGCCCTCCGCCCCAAGTCTTCTAAGCGCACCATACATTTTAGGAGTGAGGAAGGTCACCTGCTCGACGCGCCGGGCGAACTACGAAGTCTCACAGCTTTCTTCACGGACCTGTACCAATCCGCTACGATGCGTGTCAGTGACCATGCCCTGCAGCGGCACATGTGCATCACGGAAAATGAGGTACAATCAGCCCTCAATCACATGTCGAGCCGAAAGGCCTTACCGCCCAAACAAGTCCCTGCAATACTGTGGAAACTCGCAGGTGAAGCAGTCGTGCCTTTACTCGGTCAGGCGTACAATCAGGTCCTGGCACCAGGAATTATTAATCTCCCTCTGCGATGGCATAGCGCTTTCATGACGCTCATTCCCAAGCCGGGGAAGGCACCGGATAGGCCAGCTCACCTCAGGCCAATCTGCTTATTACCTGCAGAGTCGAAGCTATTGGCGCGCATCGCAGCTGAGCGTCTCAAACCGCTCTTGCAACAGGCTCTGAAGGGCATTCC
>BGNK01001524.1:15248-69859 GCA_003297005.1 Symbiodinium sp. clade A Y106
CTCATTACTTTCATTCTGTACATTCACGATAGGGCCAGAGTCATTTTTGAAAGGCATGGTAGAGAGGATGGGGTGTCTTTAGGGCGGGGCATCAGACAAGGATGTGGCTTATCGCCTTTGCTGTGGCTGGCTTTCACCCTCTTACTTCACGATCAGTTTCATGAATATCTGCCCGCTGACGTAGTAACAGGATATGCAGATGACTATGAGATGCAGTGGGAGTTCACCAAAGCCAGCGAATTTCGAAATGCCTGCATTCATGTCGGAAGAATCCTTGATACCTTGACGGCAGCAGGAACGGATGTAGCTAGGGACAAGACGGTCATACTACTGGCCATCAAAGGGAAGGAGGCCGCAGCTCTTCTGAAAACGTTTACGGCTCGCCGTCAAGGTAAGAGATTTCTTCGGCTACAACATCTAGGAAGCCAGGTTATGCTACCAATCAAGACGACACACACATATTTGGGGGTCAGGATCGGGTACAGCACATTTGAGAAAGCCACTGTAACGCATCGCCTTAATCTGTCTTGGGTGGCGTTCCACCGGCTGCATCTTTTTCTGAAGAGCCCACAGATACCGCTCCGTAAGAGAGNGATCGGGTACAGCACATTTGAGAAAGCCACTGTAACGCATCGCCTTAATCTGTCTTGGGTGGCGTTCCACCGGCTGCATCTTTTTCTGAAGAGCCCACAGATACCGCTCCGTAAGAGAGTACTGCTCTGGCTCTCCACTGTCTCGGCAACGATCCGCTACGGCCTTGAGGCAGTCGGCCTGGACCCACAGGCGGCGCGACAGCTTGAATCCCAAGTCTTCAGACAGCTCCGCATTGTAGCGCGCAGCCCGGGACATATTACTCATGAAACGAACTCTGCACTTCTGAGAAGATTGTCTCTTCGGCATCCATTCGACATGCTTCACAAGATTAGCACCGCGAGGTTAGAGAGCTGCCGCGCCCACCTGCAACACCTCCAGCCTGCAGTTGTTCAGCAGTGGTGGGTTTTGCTAGCCAGCAATTTTGCAGCCCTTGTACCACCCGATAGAACGGGAAGCCACCTAGTTGACATCACCCAACAGGTAGCTTTTCATTATCAGTGCCCACGTTGCCCACAAGCCTTTCCGACCTTCCATTCTCTCAATGTCCATCTAGGAAAGAGTCACTCTGCACAACAGCCCCGGAAAGACAAAAACCCAACGCTTAAGAACAAGCGGCGGGACGACTATCGAGTCCATTCCCTGACTGGCATGCCACACTGCAAGCATTGCTTACGCCGCTTTCATGCCTGGCCTCAGTTTATGGGACATGTTGATCAAAGAGCGTGTGAGGGCCTACAAGCGGCGTACGCCACTTCAGAGTCCCAACATGATGGTAGTGGGAAGCTGAAGCCTGACACCTCTTCTCAAGGGGCGCTCGCGCCGGGAGGTGTCCCCGCACTGGAGCATGACATTCTGCCACTGCTATACAGACCAGAATTGCAGAGCTTAGCCCGGCAACAACAGCCCAAAACCCTTGCCGCAGCAGTGCGACAGGCTAATTGCAGCAACCACTGTCCGGAATGCTATCAGTGGTGCACGAGTCATAGCTATGTCGTCAAACATGCAGTTAAGATGCACGCCAGCATACAACAGGCACAGGCAAGTGTAGCTGCGTGGGTTCAAGCACGCGCGTGCATCCAGCGCCCCTGCGAGTGGTGCGGTGAGTGGTTCAAGGCAAAGGCCCAAAGCTCATATCAAGTCTTGTCCAGTTTTGTGGACGTGCGGGCATTTTCTCTTCCGTTTCGGCACCCTTGAGGACCGCCTTCAGCCCAAGCTTCAAGATGCCTTTGACAGAAGCGGAGGAGGCGGAGCTGCGGAGTGCCCAGAGCGAACTGGCCCAGTTCGCCTCGAACATGCAGACGGAATTGTCTACAGCAGCCCCCTCNAGCCCAAGCTTCAAGATGCCTTTGACAGAAGCGGAGGAGGCGGAGCTGCGGAGTGCCCAGAGCGAACTGGCCCAGTTCGCCTCGAACATGCAGACGGAATTGTCTACAGCAGCCCCCTCGGTGACCAGCCAAGAGGAGGGCGGCATGGACGTGGAGATTCTCCGGGACAAACGGCCAGACACCCCCAGCGAGCACAAGTGGGCCAAAGGGGATGCAAAGGGCGACTCTCGCCCGGAGGACAGCCAGGCAACCGCTATCAGCACTGGGGCCGGAACCAGGGCGACCACAATTGGGGGCAGGACCGGCAGGCTCGTGGCTCCAGGAACTCCGACGGCGCCATCAAGGACCTGGTCAGAGCGGTCGCACGCCTAAGTCTTCGGCAAGAAGATCAACAGGCCATAATGGGTCTCGACATGGACTTCATGTTTTTCCTTCAATCCAGCAAGTCTGGAAACGACAGATCCGTGACAGATGCGTTGTACAAGACGGCGCAGGATTGGAACCTGCAGAAGGAGAACGAGCCGCATACGCTCACGCAGCCCATGCGGAACGTGTTACTCTACTGTCTGCTGAGCACGCTGCTACAGCGCGTCGAGGCTCTAGAGACGGACGCGGATGCTCTGACGAAGGTGCAGGGGCTGGTGATAAACGAAGCCTATCCCTATCTGCATTGGGATGCAGAGCAGCGAAAACATGTACCCTCCCAAGCGGAGCCTCTGGGGCACAAGGAAGCAGTGGACCTGATCAAACTGGCTCTCCGCTTGACGCCTTTCCGGGAGGTTCCATGCCATTCGCAGCCGAACCGAGAAGGGGCCGTCGGAGGTGATCCCCTTCAGTCTTCAGGTGCAGAACCGCACCCAGGAGAGCCATCAAATGTGGGCTTGCATGAACCGCCTTGCCCGTTGCAGCTGTTGGCACTTGATAGCGGGCACCATGAGACCGGGCAAGCTCGGCCGCAGCCCGTTAGCCAAGACCATCCAGCAGCTTCTGCAAGACTTCTAAGTCTGAGCCCCGGCAAAGTCCTCAATCTGGTTTTGCTCAATAGCAGTAACCTGTGCTATGCCAATTCGGGGGTACTTGCGGTTTTGTGGTCCATTGCATCCACCCAGCAAGGCCTGCACATACAGCTCTGGGAGATGCTGCGCTTACTGCACTGGCTCACGCGCAAGCCCCGGCGTGTCTCACTTCCCAGTCTGCGAGTGTGGCAGTCCATTACTTTTGACTGGCAGGATCCGCATTCCCAGCATGACGCAGCCGAATTTTTGGGTTTCCTAAGCCCAGCCTTGGTCTCAACATCTGATGCTGGTAGATGGGAGGCTAGGCTATCTGTAGACCCGTNTGACTGGCAGGATCCGCATTCCCAGCATGACGCAGCCGAATTTTTGGGTTTCCTAAGCCCAGCCTTGGTCTCAACATCTGATGCTGGTAGATGGGAGGCTAGGCTATCTGTAGACCCGTCCACGCCGGATGCTCTACCACATCAGGTGGTCGATCACGGACAGATGTGGCCTCTGGTGCTGACAACTGCCCTGAGCCCAGCCGCCGAAGGAGCCAATCGTGCGGAGTGGACCCTGCAGTCCTTAATCATACGCTGGCGCAATCAGGTCGTGCAGCATGCAGCGGTGACGTCGCCACCAATTTTGCCTCTGCAGCTCAATCGCTTTGGCCAAGATGGCAGCAAGGTGCTTAACCCCATATCCTTAAGCCCTACTGTGTTCTTCCCCTGCTTTACGGGCCAAGGGACCAACACGCAGTCTGTGCAGTACCAACTGGCTGCAGTGCAGTATCATCTTGGCCAAACGCCGCTGTCGGGCCATTATCGCACGGCCTTCTTTTCCCGCGGAGCTCCAGTGTACACAACAGACGATAACCGAAGCGCTCAAGCCTGCACTGACTCAGACATTGACAGTATTCGTAGGAATGCATATGTTTGTTTCTTAGTACGGAGATAGGCCTTTGCTTGGAGCTTTTGCACGCAGGGTGGCTACTTCGTCAAAGTCTTTACTTCATCTTAGGCGTTCATTGCGTTTTGTGTTACCTTGTTACCACGTTGTGTTTAACTCGCAGGATGGCTACCCAGAATCAGAGGCCCTTCGGGGCGGTTTAAACAGCCTCGCGGCTTCGATTACATCTGCTCTATGGGGCGGATCACGCCGGGCAGATGTCGGACTGGTTGTATGGTTGATTTATTCACTCGTTGTCTTTTGTTGATGCGAANGCGGTTTAAACAGCCTCGCGGCTTCGATTACATCTGCTCTATGGGGCGGATCACGCCGGGCAGATGTCGGACTGGTTGTATGGTTGATTTATTCACTCGTTGTCTTTTGTTGATGCGAATCCGCGCTTTTTGCACTCCCTGGGATGTCGTTCAAAGCGACATGCATCTTTAAGATGCCGGCAATGCTGCCCATGCGCGACGCAGGACCTCTTCTTGCGGCGGTGGAAAAAGAAAGTTAAAATGTTCATATGCTTACATGGTTACACGTTTATATGTTTATATGTTTTTATGCATAGTATAAACAAGTACCTATGTCCATACACAGGTGTACATGCATGCATACGCACACACACACAGACAGAGACACACACACACGCACACACAACCTGATCTGCGTATATACATACACACACACACACATATATATATATATCCATACATATACGCAGGTATTTTATGTGTGTGTGTATATATATATATGTGAATAAGTCTACACACACACACACCTTTATATAGACAAGTATAAATCTCGATATATATATATAGCTATACATTACATTTGCATATATATATATACACACATACACCTGTATATATACATACACCTGTATATATACATACACATGCACACACACAGATATATATATATATATATATATATTTGTGTATAGATACAGATATCCAATAGATACCGATATAGGTGTGTCGTACGAAGCTGTTAGCTTGCCGCCAGGGTTCGGCTCAAGACAAAAACAAGAAACCGGACAGTCCCTCGTACCGGTGTCGGCGCCATGTACCGCAATCATCAGCACCTGATTTGCAGGGAGGAGGGATGTCTGCCTGGATCCAGCATGTTCCGACCCCGACCATAGAAGCCTTGAGTGTTAAGGTATGACATGGACTGCATCACCTGGAGCCCTGCGGGGCGGATTCTTCAGGTGGAGTATGCCATGGAAGCTGTGAAGCAGGGAACGCCCGTGCTCGGCTTGCGCTCAAAGGAATGTGTTGTGCTGGTCTCCTTCAAGAGAGCCCAGTCAGAGCTGGCGTCCCATCAGCAGAAGATCTTCAAGATCGATGACAACATGGCCATTGGCATTTCAGGCCTCACGGCAGACGCACGTGTTCTGGCCGACTACATGCGCAACGAGTGCTTGAACCACCGGTACGTCTTCGACTCGGCGATGAACGTGGGCAGGCTCGTGGCGCAGGTGGCCGACAAGTCCCAGCAGAAGACCCAGAACTCCTCGAAGCGGCCCTATGGTGTCCGTTGCCCAGTCGTGGTGTTCCGTCTGTTTGATGACCAGTTTCGGGGCAGAGGCTCCTTCGTTGCGAGTCTAGGTCGGACTCCTTGTGGCTGGCTGCGATGAGAAGGGCCCGCACCTCTTCGAGACCTGTCCCAGCGGAAACTACTTCGAGCTATTCGGCAGCAATTCGCAGCATACCGGACTCAACCGAGCTTTTTGCTTCGTTCCGAAGCCCGACCGAGATAGATTGGCGCAGGTACTATGCCATGGCCATCGGTGGGCGCTCAACCTCAGCAAAGACATTCCTGGCCTCCTGGCTAAAAGACGTGTGGCTTGCCGGAGCCCTTTGCTGATTTTCTCATGTCCTGAGCAGAGGAGAAGCATTTCGCAGACTTCGAGACTGCAGATGTCGATGCCCTGGTCAAGCACGGACTGGAGGCTGCCAGCTCGGGAGCCAACTACCCACCGTCTTTTCCTTTTGGGGCCTAGGACTTTATACTTGTGCTATCGTACTGCTTATCAAGGGCATCGAAGCGCTGAAGCCGTTGCGAAAGCTCGCCCCAAGACTTCTCCAGGCCATGAACAAGACGACCTCGTCGGATCAGTCCTTGACGACCAAGAACACCGCAGTCGCCGTGATTGAAGCTGGAGGCCCTGGAGATTTAACATGGCTTAACATGCCAATGCCTGGTCCTTCCAAGGCTGAAGGATAGGTCATGAAGGTTTTTGATTGAGGGATGCAATTCAGAAATTTAGAAGCAGTGAAATTTCAGAAGAAGATCGACTCATTGTAGCTCACAGCCACGAGTTGGACTGAAGAACTTGAGTCCCTCAGCGTGGGCACAGCAAAGCAGGCAAATACCGGGAGCTTTCGGGCGACGATCTTCAGAAGTTCATCGATGGATTGGAGAAGAAGGCCGCAATCGGGCTATCTTCACACAGCGGTGCCAGTCAAAGCTGTGTTGCTTCAGCAGTCCAGCGCTCGAGTCGAAGCCGGCGATGTTCCCGAACCTGAACCCGAAAACCCTAAAGCCCTGGGCCACGCAACTGCTCCATGGGCCTCAGGCAGCAGAGGACGAACCCATGCCCGAGGAGCCTACCCCGGCAGCAGAGAGCGCTGCTCCCATGGACACGTCGGGATGAGGCTTCTCGGTTAGAAGCAATGGGCAGTTCAGCATAGAGCATGTTTCGAGATCGCCATCGCGTGAGATTCGCCGATCGTGAAGCGTCGTATGAGCTGAGCATCTCAGCGTGCCAGATGTGGAAGGTTGTCAGGGTGAGAGAGCTAGAGTCAAGTATCACAACCAAAGACCAGTCTCGTGGTGACGCGGACGCGCGAGTCGCCCTCGTGGGCGGCGGTGGCCAGATACGGATGTTGCATTCCTTCTTCTGCGGGGTGCCAGTGCAGCCTTGGAGTTACGTCTTCTCAGTGCCTGGCTCAGGTCGACACTGGCTCTGAGAGCTTGGCAACAGGGGGTAGAAACATCGTAGTTCAATTCGACAGGCAGATCGCTCGTTTTTGGAGTAGTGAATAGAAGCTGGTCCGAGCATTGAACACGATCTCGAGAATCACGAATGGCTTCACTTCGATGCGAGTGTAGAAGGCAGAAGGTGCCCGGGACGCCTGGCTGGCATCTCAAGCCTACTGAAGCTAAGCATGAAGCATGAACTCTCTTTGGTGCTCAGGGGAGGTTCGTCTCCACTTTAGTTTTGATGGAAGAAAACAGCCAGCCGGACTTCCCATGCAGCTGGGCCTCCGGCGCCAGCTTCTGAATCCCCCCCCAACGAACAGGACGGGGAGAAGAAAAAAGGGGCCCTTGATGTGCGTGCAAGAAGCGTCCCTAGCACAAGGCACCAACAGAAAGGAGCTCAGACCCTTCCTGGATGTAAGGGTTCTAGGAGTATGAGCCGAGTATGAGCGCCGAAATCCGAAATCTAAACCCCAAGACCCGAAGCCCCAAATCCTGAGCCCCATAGCATACAGCTTCTAAGTCTGACAGGATCCATAAGCCTGCACGCCCTGAGCCCTGAAGCTTAAAGGCTCCAAACCCCATTAAATCTACAGTGGCCACGGCTCAAGCCGTTCAGTCTCTCAACTCCGAGTAGCTAGGTGCGCTGCCTCGCTGTGTTGGCAGCAGGCACCCCGGCGGCACACCCTAATGGCAAGTGTGAGAGCGGGAGGAGAACGCAAAGCTCGAAAGCGCATCCCACGCCCATTTCTGGCAGGGCTCTGCGAAGAAGGTATCTTGAAGCTGGATCAGTTATGGCTTACCCTGCAAGGCGAACCCGCAGCGATCCGCAGCGTGTGCAGCACGGCTACTCCAGAACCATTTGAGATCCGAGGTACGATGCGGACGGCCCAACACATGAGAAAAGGCACACCACTACCAGCCCCATATCAGCCAGGTGGGTCCGTGGCTGGCTTGGGAGGCGTACGGCTGTCCGTATCCGGATGGATCGAAGGCGAAGTGACGGAGAGTGATCTCCGTCGCTTCCTTCTTTGCGGCAAGCTGCCGGTGGCGCCTTCTGTGGGCATCAAATCCCCTTTGGCGATCTTTACTCCGAACCTTTAGCCGCTCACGAGCTTCCTCCGAAGTTGCTCGTCACTGAGTGGAGGTACATGAGGAAGTTTCCTGACAACCAGCGGTCTCTTGGCTTCTTCGAGGACAAAACAACAGATGCCTAGGCCGAGCGCCCTCATGGTCTTAGCCTCGGGGCATGTGCAGCCCGGGCTGCGCGGATCTTGAATTTGAGCCTGCCACACCTTGCATCTCCTTGCGAGACTGTCGATGACCAAGCCAAAAAAGACTCCTGAGATGCCGAGTTGGAGCAGCAGCAGCAGCAGCAGTAGTAAGTAGCAGAGTCTGAGAGTTCGCTCCGGCAGAATCCATGGCATAGCTCCCTGGGTTGAGGGCAGTCCCAAGGAATTCTTTCTGGAAGCTCCCTCGAAGCCAAACCCTTTGAGGCAAGTGGATGGTGCTGTTTTTTCGACTGTCATGCTTGTTTTGAGCTACTGGTAGCTCGAAGGAGATGCGACCTACGCAACATGGCGCAATTGCGCCTCTGTTTGCGGATTGCGGGGGTGAGATCCAAACAGCTGTCTGGTCTTGGAGAGGACGTCAGTCGCGACCCATCCGGGCAGTGGGCAGAGAGCAAAACCATGACAAGCCCTTTGTATCCGCACTGCGCCTAAGCCGTTAAACCCCAAAACCCTCCCCCGCACACTTCGGGGTCTTCTTGTTTTCGAGGCCGAGGCGGCTCGACACGTTCCTGTCCTTTCCCTGACGGTTCTACTTGAAGGTTCATGGTTAGTTATAAGTAGGGTTTTAAGTAGATAACTTTAAAGCAGTATGGTCTGGTCGCAGTCCCATATTGCAGAGGATGTGCTAGTTGGCCTAGACAGCGTCACATGGATGGTTCAATGTAGATGCCTGTGGCCCCGAACAGCCTTGCCTGGAGTTCCACCTCACAGGAACCGAACCCTTATTGATAACCTTTATAGTAACTTCACCGGAAGCTTTACTACGGTAGCTTTCTAGAACCTGTGCAGTATGCCTCCTGTTCGGAGGCTTTCGTCTCGCCGGTCTGCTTCCCCAGGGCCTGCCTCGCGGCCATTACAGGCCACATGTTCTTCATAAAGGTCGACATGTTATGGCTGTTATGATATATGATATTACGTATGAGTGCCGGTCCGGTATCTTTCGTTGATTCAGGTTGCCTTGCGGGAGACCTTTCGGGTTGGAAGTTCAGCCGCAGGCCTGCGCACAGCATCTGGGGCGACCTCGACAGGATGTGCCCTTTCTGAGCTTCCTGCCGGAAAAGGCTGGCTCCTTGCTCGGAGCAAAGCTCTGCAGCGACATGAAGCTCTGGACACCCGCCGTGAAGCTTGCGAAGGATGAGTAGAGATTTGCGAGGCGCATTTTGCTTTGGATTGCGCAGGGAGCTCATGTGCGGAGAGGCTGGAGAAGCCGACTGCAGAGCTGGCCCACAGTCGCCTGTCAGTGCAGATGTGTGATACCCCTGCATTGCGGGCCTAGCCAGGCGGGCAGCAAAACATCGAGGGAGTGGGAGGGTGCCATAGTCGTGTGATCCTCACCATCAGAAGCCCTGAGATTTTCCGTTGCCCCGGTGCGTTTGGGGAAATGCGAGTAATTATGCTTTGAAGCGAGATCTCTTTGTCCTCTAGCAAAGAACCGTGCCAGAGGACAAATTCGTGATTCATCAGGTCGGGGGGCTCAGAGAGTGTTGCCTGGCCCATTTCACCATTCGAGGGGACTTTTTCTTGGAGCCCAAAACCCCATGGCAGACCCAAAACCGGCAAACTGCCGAGCCTATGACTTTAGAAGCACGGCCTTAGAGCGGAGCTATTGGGCATTGGAAGAGCCTCTTACAGCTTTCGTGGCAACCAGTTGGGTTCCTGGCAGCGTTGGAAAGCTTCGGGGGGCTTCTTTAGATCCGTGCGAGGCAACTGACGCCAGCAATGGAACCCGCAGGGAGCCCGGCCGGAGGGCTTTCCTAAGTCGCCTAGACTTCCTGAGTGGCTGCTTCTGGGCTTAAGGTCTGCTTGCAGTTTCAGTTGCTTATGAGTATAGCACCCTTGTCTTTTTAGTAACCCGAAAGCGACAATAACTCGCAGTACACTCAGAATGGTGGCCCCCTTCTCAAGCTTCAGTTCCCACCGGCGAGTTGAAAGGCTGGGTCTTGGAGAACCAGTCGAAAGGGGCCGGGAACATCTTCGGCACTCCGAAGGACACGGACCCGAGAAAAGGGATAAGGGCATTGAATCGTGTGATATCGCGGGATCTGGTCTCCTTGCTGTACCGGGCATGTCGACGTGATGTTGGCTCGGTCGAAAGGGTTGGCATACATACATACATACATACATGCATACATATACATATACATATATATATATAGATAGATATACCCTTATAGCAACCCGAAGATTGTATCTTCGTTCCAGCTGTCCGTCCCTGGCAGTACGCCGGCAACGGCCCTCCGTTTCAAGGCGGTCCCTCGCCCCCACGGGGCATGCAGGATCCTCGGTGTGAGGCTGTTCAGGCCCTTATGCCTTAGGCTCTTATGTGGAGAGAGAAGGTTGAGGGCCATGGGCCCATGGGCAGCTTTCCTAGCTTTCCAAGCCGAGAGAAGCCCAGCCAAGGTGGAATGTTTGGGACTGTCCCTTCCACCTCACGGATGTGATGCCCAGATATGATGCAATCCAGTCGCCCTTCACCGTGAAGGCAGGGCTCCTGGGGCGATTTGTGGGAAGCAGATCGGAAGTTCTGTCGGAGGTCCCCTTCGTTGAGATGGCCTACCGGGAGGAGGCTCCCTCCGTTTGGTCGTCTCTCGCGGTTTCCGCTCTGCTGCGGTCGTGCTCAGCTCGACGAAGTCTCGATCGGATTGCTTCGGCCTCGGGGTTGTCGTTGCTTCAGGGGGCAGTGGCCTACCTGGAGCTGGTGATCTGCGAGACTGCTCTGGATGACGAGTCCCTCGATCCCGGGACGCACTTGGCTTATGGCTCGTTATCGGTTTATGGACCTTAAATTTCCTAACCCTAACGCCCATAACGAACCCCATGCCAAAAATCCTAAACCGCTGAAGTAGACGGCCTGAGCTCCGGCTTTTTGATGCTTTTGACTGGTGAACGGCCGTGTAAATCAGAAGGGCGCTCTCGGCACAACCCCGCCTAGTGGAACATCTCGGATCTTTCATCCGCCATTTTGGCTTTAGGCATTGCCCATATCAGCATGGTAAGGCTGCAAGCCTTTGACAAGTTGTACTATTGTCTGACATAGCGGCACCATGTCTAGTTATCATTGTTCCTGCTATGACCACTGCCAGGGTACCGGCACCGTCAGCGCGCCATTGCTGCTGCTACGACTGCGACAATACTACGCCTACTGCTCTTTTCTTGCTATTGTCCATGTGCTGCTGCCGTTCGAAGGGAGCGAGGTCAAATCGTGAAGGGAACAATGTGCATTGTGAATTTTGAGTAGGTGCAGAATCGAGAATTGACGCACCGTCCACTGTCATTCCGGTATGAAACTAAAAGCCGTGAACTTATATCTGATGTTGGAGGACAAACTTTCGAAGTTGTACTTGCAACAGTGATTCTAGTTGTAGCAGCACTGCCGATAGTGGAGATACCGAACATGAAGGTAGCCGTGATGATGCTGACGACAAGAACATGTCTGATGCTGAACACCACCGACTCAGAAGCATGATAAGCATGTAGGTGGAAGCAGCATCAAACATGACAGCTATGAGCCGTGATCGAAAAACTTCTTGATGAGAAGAAGGGGCGTTCAAGGCCGGCATACACTACAAATCAGGGCCATACAGCGGCAAAGGTTCCTGTTTTTGGTTTGAATGTCGGGAAGCTCAGGGAAGCAGCAAGCCCAGTAGCGACAGAGGCATAGTACATCCACGCCCACGGATGCAAACCCTGAAATTCAGAGCCCCAAGTGTTTGCTCAGGACAGAGCTTTACAAGAAATGAGGTGCGGCTGCAGAGGTTTTGCCGGTGAAGTTGTGCAATCTTCTGAATTTGCTTCTGTTTTGAAGCGGTGACATGATGAGTAACGATTCTTCTCTTGCGAGTTGGGCATAAGTCAGGAAGCCGAAGTGCGGTGCAGGCTCTGGCAGAATAGTCCCTGCATCATGCATCGTTAAGACTTGTGGACAGTCCAGAGAAACGGTAGCCATGAGCCCTTGAAGATCTGACCGTGGCATAGAAAAGCCTCCACACGGAGCTTTGCACCCTTCATCCTGTGGTGCGGTGTATGCAACCCAAGCTCGGGCTCTGAACTCTGAAAGTGCGAGGCTTGAAGTCCAACGCCTTTTGGGTTCCAAGCTCCCTAGAGGCGCATCATGATGAACCTGGCCAAGCGGCCCGAGATGGCTTGGCCCTCGTGGGATTTTTCGGGGCCTCTGACGTCCAAGCGGCCCGAATCGAAAACATTGTGGAGATGTTCTGACGTGTAAGTCTTGACCTGAAACCAGGGCCGGCACAGACAAGAACAAAAGCCAGGAAGCAACAGCTTGGTAACGCAGCAACGGGAGAGATGTTTGAAAGAAGCACAAAGAGTTACAGAAGTAGCAGCAGTGGCAATTGGAGCAGTCCTCATCATAGTGGTGGCGGTTGGTGGTGCTGCTAGTGCGTATCCTCGTACTCGTAGTGGTAGTGACCACTGCCCGTTATCCCCCTGTCCTGACGCTTAACTCTTACTCTTACTCCCACTCCCGCTCCCACTCGGACTCTTACTCTTACTCCTCCTTCCCCTACTCCTATTCCTACTCCTACCCCTGCTGGTCCTACCTACTCGTGCAATCTCGTACTCTCGTATCGTCTTGTACTCGCCTTACTCTATTACTCGCTCGCTCTCTCTCTCTCTCTCTCTCTCTCGCTCTCTCTTACGCTCTCTTACACTCTCTTGCCGGTACTCGTATTCTTACAAAAGATCATGCTCACGCTTATACGTACTCTTGTACTCACAACGACAACACCTACGACAACTACGACAATTACGACAACGACGACGACGACCCGCGACTACTACCACTACTGCTGCTGCTGCTGCCCACCACAGCAACAACAACTGGTAGTGGTGGTAGTAGTAGGCGTCGTCGTCGGCCTTCGTCGTAGTCGTCGTACTCGTAGTCATGGTACTGGTGCTGGTACTGGTGCTAGGACCAGCACTGTAGTTTTAGTAGTAGTAGTAGTAGTAGTAGTAGCAGTAGTAGTAGTCATCGTTGTGGTGGTGGTGGTGGTAGTAGTCGTCGTTGTGGTAGTAGTTGTCGTTGCTGATCCTTGCTGAATTGGCAATCAATGCTACTATCACTGCCTCTGCACTTGCTAACTGCTACTGATGTTGCTGGTGCTGTCGCTACCGCTGCCCGCTGCCCGTTATCTTCGTTCGCTGTGCGCTACCTGCTACCCGCTACCCGCTTCCGGCTTCCTGCATACCCACTACCCGCTGCCCGCTGCCCGCTGCCCGCTACCCGCTACCCGCCACTGCTGCTATTGCTGCTGCTGCTGCTGCTGACTGCAAGTACTTTGTCGCAAACAGGCTTCAGAGTTTTTGCTGGGCACAGCTCTGGGCTGTTCTCACTAAAGCGTTCTTTCGATCTTCACTGGTCGAAAAGATGATGTCATGTTGCACTCTGTACATGGATCACCCATGTAGACTCTATGCTCGAGGGTGTGTTACATTGAGAGTCTATCTTATTGTGTACTTTGCATCGTTACCATGATTAAGTCATTAAATCTCCCGACCCCTTGGATCCAAGATCGTCCTTCCACGCAGGTGCTCTTCATTCGGACGGATGCGCGGCAGGCAACGTCGGCCCGGCCCTGAGCAGGCGGTTCAGGGTTCGGAATTCAGTCGAAGGCTGCAAAGGCCATGGAACTGAATGACATTGGTCCTATGGGATCTTGCTGACAGTCCCTGGGTCGTGCCAAGCCATGCTTCACTGCTTTGTAGATTGCTGATTGAGAGCATGTACACTCATGTTTGTGCTGCTCAGTTGAAAATACTCGGACCCCGTGCACTTTCATGATGTAGCTAATGACGTCCTTGTAGGAGAGGTAGATAAAGATCAGAGTGAAAGTTTCACACGCACACAACATTTGGCTCAAGACACAAAAGAAGAGTTTTGCACGCTGTGTCTTGAAACACGTGTATACCACGTAAATAACTGGTTAACAGCCCCAGCTACGTGTTCACTGTGGTAGGCAGATAGGTAGATCCTCTCGCCGCCATTGTGTTCCCTTCATATTTCCATATCGTTGCTCTCCCACCCTTGGTAGAGAGTTGGAATCGCCTAGTGTATGTCCTGCAGATAGTGACCTGCCCATTGCACTGAAACGAGCCAGAGCCAGGCTCATTGCACATTCATACCGTTGCCTGTCACCGTTGGAGTTTCCACGTGACCACAAGGGCTTACGTATCACAACGTATCTCCACATTTGGGTTCATTTCATCAAAGCATTGCGTGAGAAGCGCATCACACGCTTGTTGGTTGAACAGCCGACAAATCATTGGAGGAGGCTTGTTATCGGTGCTATAGATTCTACAAGCTCTTTGATCTGCCAATTAACTCGAATCCATAATCTTCGACAGCTGCGATACGCTAACGACGCGTTGAGCTTCGGGTTGTCTAGGTATTACCCTTGAAAGGCTGTTGCCGCGACAGCTGTCGCTGCGTGCTCCGAGGTACGCCTGTTGAAACCCAGACTGCCTTAGTCAGACGACCACCCATAACCTCTTGGCAAGTGCCTATTACGAGGGGCGGGTTTATTCGGTCATCGCAGAGGGTAGTCTTTGGAAGGTTGTTTAGTCGAGTTCCATCACGGTCGACTCCCAAGCAGCCGCAAAGCACCGCTGGGATTTCCACGTGCTATACCAACAAACCCAGTTCAGGGCATTCGGAAATTCGGTGAAAAACCGCATTCTCTTCCACTTGTGGCTCATAGCAGCCCTTGCCAGCCTTGTCCCAACTTTGGTTAGCATGCCAACCTGGAGCGAATTCTTGGCAGCGTTTGAGCGGGTGGACGCGGCTGAGGGCTTGTCTGATAAAGTCACCAAGCAAGTGAACCGGGGAGGAGACCACGCTCCTGTTGGAACATCAGACTTCCGCAGGCGAAAGGGCGTCCTCTTTGGCATTCTCAGGGCTATCATCCAGCTTGCTGTGGCACTGGAGGGTCCGGGCTTAGACCTGCTTCGGATCAGAGAGGCTGAGCTTGAGGGTGCGCAATCATTGTCACGGGACAGGTTGGAATCCTCTACCTCAGATGTTTTGGACGAGCTTCGGGCTCTTTATCCTTCCCCACCTGAGCCTCCAATTACTGGCACTCCTGCTCCTGCAGAACGCTCGCGCTCTCCGCCGCGCATCTTGGTTGAGGGTTTGAACACCACCAGGGCCTCGACCTAAGTATAAGGGTAACCGGACTCCCGTTCCTCCCAAGGCTACAGCCGCAACCGGGATAACAGGTCCAACGAGGGCTCCTCGCGCTGTTCCCTCCTTTGTTACTCCATCTTCTGCTGCTGTTTTCGGGGCTGTACCCGTTTCCTCGTCTTCACCACCTGGGGCTGGACCCAGTGTGTTATCATCACCTGGGGCTGGACCCAGTGCACTGGCATCCGCGGCTAAGCCAAAGCCTAAGCGGCGACCCGCACAGGAAGGGTTTTAGACGGATTCCCTACTTTGGCGGAGTCGTTCAGGATACAGGGTGGTTTTGAAAGAAAACCAACCAACCTCTAGCGGGTCAGTAAACGAGTGGACGGTATCCGAGTGGCAAGCTGACAAATGGGAACAGTTTCGCGATCGGATCTTCCGGGAGAAACCTCCCTGGGTGGCTATCCAAGAGCTTGTTCTTTCATTTTCTGGTGTTGATCGAGCGCGCGAGTCGCAGGCCACTCTTCGACGAGAGATTCCAGGGATCGAGTTCGTAAGATCTCGTAACCCGGTTGGACGGGATGGAAAGGGGGCCATTTGGCTGCGGATCAGTTTGGAACGGCGCTGCAACCACACATGCCATATTGATGACCGCTCTGATATCGTTGAGGATGTTCGGGGCGCGGGGCTTACAGCGTATCACTTGGATTACCGGAACGTCTGGTCAAGTGAGCTGGCCTCTGACATCATCACCTGGCTCTGGAGTCTGTAGCTCCGTGTGATCGCGCTTGACCCGACACCGCCAAACATCAGGCTCCCAGGATTTGCGCATCAGTTACTTGAAACCCGCTTCCTCTCAGTGTGTGCTGCGGCATTTTGCTAAGTCTGCTAAGTCTGCACCCCGGATTGGATTGGCTTAAACTTTCCTTGATCGGATTTCGGGTATCCCGTGATGGCGTCTTCCCCAGACAACACCTATCCCGAACAGGGTTCCGCTGACTCACTTCAGATATCATCGAGTAGCGGGCGTCAGGTTTCCACGATGCCTGCTAGGACCCCCTCCCGAGAAACCAAGGGATCTCGTAGCAGTTCCAGTTCATCGAGGGGGGTCAGGAAAGATAGTCCACCGAAGCCTTTAGTTGATCGGGGTCCGGGTACGGGTTCACTGATTCCCTTTTCCCGTCATCGTCCTCCGAGCCCCATGGCTTCAGATGTTAGATGTTGAATTGGTTCCCGATGTTGGACAAACTCCCGCCATCATCGGGCAGTCACCGCCCAGCCAGCGCGCCACCGCCCGAGGCCATCAGCGGCGCCGGTCCGGTGCATCTTCATCAGCATCGCAGTGTTCAACGCAACGCTGCTCAGGATAGTCGGCAACTTCGTTTGCATGAGCATCGTAACCTTCAGCAGAATGTTCAGCTTCATGTCGGGTTGGAGCTTGTTGATGTGGCACAACAAGCTAGAGCTTACGAGACCGAGGTTACGAACCAAGCCCGAGCATTTGAAGCACATGTGCACAATCAGGCAGCAGCCCAAACCGGACATGTTCGACATGAAATGTCGGCTTTTCTTGAACAGTTCAAACACGAAGCCTTCCAGAGAGAGAGAGAGAGAGAGAGAGAGAGAGACAGAGAGAGAGAGAGAGAGAGAGCGAGCTCTTTTGGAGAGCGCCAATCGCAGAGAGCAAGAGCTAAGAACATCAGCACAACAGCGGGAAAGGAGATGCAGCTCCAGATCTCGACGTTGCAATCACAGCTCACATTGCTTCAACATCAGAACAGACCTGAACTACCAACTCCAACACAAGGCCTCAATGGCGCGGATGTCGCATCATGTATTTCTGAGTTGAGAGCTGAGTTGCATGCGATTAAATCGGTTGTAGCTGCAACCCCTCCTCCTGCTTCTGCCGCCGCCAGCGTGTGGCAAATGCTCCCTGGCACCGGTTCGCGACACGGTTCTAGAAGTGATGTTCCTCAGCCCACATTCCCCATTGCACCATCGGTAGGACGACAGCCTTCCGCACCGTCTCCAACCCATCATTCCTCGCCTTCTACCCAGGCCCCCGGGAGGATCCAGAAAGTAGATCCCCTAATTTGGGGCCTTATATTACTAAGGGTACTTTATAGGAACCCCCATTAAGGGATCTACTTGTTGGATCCTCCCGGGGCTGTGTTAGTCGTCCGCGACGAGCACACCGGGTTCATCCGTGCGTTCCCATTGCAAATCCACTGAGAATGTCGTGCGATGTTTACTGCAGTTCATCGGCAAACACGCCGACCACGGCCCCACTGTCATCTTCAAAAGTGGCTGTGCCAAGGAGCTCGAAGGTGCATGTCTTCAGATGTCATGGGTAGCAGAGCCCACGCTGCCCAACAAGTGGCCCCACAACTCTGTATTAGAGAGAGATATAAGAACCCTAGAGGAGGTAACTCGAGCCGCTCACCTCCAAAGTGGATTCCAAATCCGTCCCGGGTTATGGGTCCATAGTTGTTCTTATGCCGCGTTTGTGTTGAACTTGAAACACGTCTTCAAAGACTCTGACAACACACGGTATAGGTCCGCGGTCGGGTCCGAGTTCACCGGGCGCTGCCTGCTCCTAGGTCAACTAGTCTACTACCGAACAGACCCGAAGAATCGCTCCAAATTCGAGCCGTCCGCAGCCTCAGCTCTTTTCGCTGGGTGGCGACTCGACTCAGGACCCGAGTCATGGAAAGGAGTTTATCAAGTGCTCGACTATGAAAAGGTGAAACCCGAGAATGCTTCGTACGCTCTTTCCATAAGCGTCCCTGCTGAGGAGCTTTGGGTTCCTCAGGGGGAGGCTTTTGAAGAGGCGCTGGAAGGGTTTACCGGCCCCAAGTGCCCACATCTAAAGGGTTTGGAAATCGCGTTTTCGCCGCTCAGCGTAGACTCCGTTTCGGCCTCACGCCAACGGTATGTTACGCTAGACAGAGTCATAAAATACGGGCCAACCCCAGGATGCAAGGCTTGCACTTTTGACGCGACTCGCCACACGCCTATTTGCAAGGTTCCGTTTGACGGGCTTGTTCGGGCAGACAAGGCTGCAGAGGCTAGGGTCAAGGATAAGGGACAGGGACCGTTGGAATTGCCACGTCCCGGTGAACCAGATGATGAAATACGATGGCGAACCCAGTGATGCTGAAGGTTCCGGTGGTGCCGCTTCTGATCATGCTCCCTCATTGCATGACTATAGAGAAGCTGAGCCTCGTGATTATGAAGATGACCTGTATTCCCCCTCCGAGTCTGGAGCTGTGAACGTCATTCTTCGAACATCGCCCAACAGTGAGTTCCTCAGCCGTGATCGCGAAATCCGCCGAGCACCCGGGTCACACGTGAAGTCCAAACAGCTTGTTGAGTATTGTTGCACCGGTTCTGATGAACCCACATGCTCATGATGTTAGCTGTCTTCGTGTCGGTGAGTGCGAAGTTGACTTAGCCAATCCGGATCATGTGCTTCAGATTGAGGGTCAACCCCGGGGCGCATGTGTGCTTCAGCCTTCCTTCGGTTTCCAAGGGATCTGCTAGTGCGTGCAAGCAGGGTTCACGAAGCAAAGCCCGAGCCGCCAAGCGCAAATCCAAAGCCAGCGAAGTCATCAAGCATGTGCTGCGAGTTGCTAAGAATGCTATCTCCAGTGGTGGTCATGTTTCCTTTGTTTGGCCAGCTGACGACGACGCGTGGAGTACTTCAGAATGGAGTCAGCGGTGAAGCCAAAGGCCCGAACCCCGGATCCACTTTCGAGTGCACTGCCAACTTCGCTAATCTTGTGATCGAGTCCTATTTCCCTGAAAAGTTCTATCGTCACATCCCGTCTATGTTGTCGTCTAACGCCCTTGTAACATGGGACGACACAAGTGCCCAGCCGCTTTGGATGTTGAAGCAACAAGCCGCTAAGGAGAATCGTCGCATCAAGATTGCACATCTCCACACATTGAATGTGCGGACTTAAGAACTTCGAATTAGGACCTGCCCATTACAAGTATAAAGACCGAATCGTCCTTAGAGGGGATGATATCAGGGATGGCTTTGGGGCTCAGGTGATATGCGATGCCCAAGATACGGCAACAACTCCAACAGGCCTAGTTGGACTGTCGGCCACGCTTTTCTATGGTCTTCGNAGATACGGCAACAACTCCAACAGGCCTAGTTGGACTGTCGGCCACGCTTTTCTATGGTCTTCGTCCAGGGTGTTCAACCTCGTGTTCGGACGCCGTTCAGGCGTACCTTCAGGCTCCGAGCGGAGATGATACTTGGTGTGTCATACCGGTCGAACTATGGCTTCCGTCATGGTTCGAAAAGTATCCGCCGACCACCAAGTTAGTCGTCAGGTTGAATAAATCACTTTATGGACATCCTGAATCGGGGCAGCGCTGGCAAAAGCACCTTGAAGAAAGGCTCCGGGCCATCGGTGGGACAGAGAGTCCAGAATACCCTTCACATGGGGTGGTCGAACATTCGTGCTATACGTAGATGATCTCACCCTTAGCGGGCCGACCGAGCTCCACGCACCATTCTGGACACAGTTGCGTAAGAGCGTTAAGTTAGACCCAGAAGTGTTTATCCAGGGGGGTAAAGAGAGATGTAAAATTCTTGGTAGGCATCACAGCTTCGTGAAAGATCAGCTCGTTGCAACATGCGAGTTTGACATGAGGAGCTATGCCGAACAGCTAGTTGAGTTCTAAAGTGAAATTGTCGGTGTTTCGCCAGACAAGCCCAGGCGAGTTCCGTCCCGGCAATACCCGAAAACCAAGCCACAGACTCCGGACTTGAGTCCGAGGGAGAGCTTCACAGTTCGGCATCGCGTGTGCTGATGCGCGCTCTCTGGCTTCGTAGACTCGCACGTCCTGAAGTATCGTTCATAGTCACACGTCTTGCATCTAGGGTTAGCAAATGGACGAAATTTGAAGATCGCCAACTGTTCAGGCTTATGTCGTATCTTCGTCATAGTGCTCACTTGACCCTCCAAGGGACAGTTTCGCAGACAGAAACTAACTGTTCATTGGAAGTCTACACAGACGCGGACTGTGCGGCATGCCCGCACTCATTATCATGATCCGCACTGGAGCGTGCCTTTACCCAGTGCATTGGATGTCGAAGAAGCAGACATCCATCGCACGCTCAACCACTGAAGCAGAACTCATTGTCCTAGCCACGGCAATGTTTAGTGAAGTGGAAAATCTTCAGGCGGTTCTTGAAACCGGAACGTCCTGTACCAGCTAGACAACTCGACTTTACTTGCTGTTTTGAAGACAGGCTACAGTGCCAAGCTTCGTCACGCAAACAGAGTGCATCGAGTTAACGTTGCATCGGTTTGTGAGCGCCTTGCAGAACCCAGAGCTTCAATTGCTTATTGCAAGACAGATGAACAACGCGCAAACGGTTTCACGAAAATCGTGTCACCACAGGAATGGCCAGCTACACTTGAACAAATGGGCATNCCTTGCAGAACCCAGAGCTTCAATTGCTTATTGCAAGACAGATGAACAACGCGCAAACGGTTTCACGAAAATCGTGTCACCACAGGAATGGCCAGCTACACTTGAACAAATGGGCATTCTGCCTAACCTTGCTGCTGCTTCAGCATCTGCTGTCGCAGCTCAACCTGCTGACCTTGCCAGTTCCCAGCCAGCCGTAGAAGCGATCGCTGGCTCTCTTCCACATCGCTTGTCAGAGGAACACATCCTTCGCCTGTTAGGCCATCTACCGAATGATGGTGCAGTTCGTGGGCCAAGTAATAGTGAAGTTCACTGCTTTACTGTTGGCGGTTACTGCCACGGTGGAGGGATTGTTGGCATTCGAAACAACACTCACAGGTTTTGTTCTAGCTCGCTTTGTCCGACATCGTTTCAGAAACCATCAGTTAGGGTTATTTCAGGGTCAGTGTACATCGCTCCACAGCGATGCGTGGAACGAACTCGAATCCTACAACCTCGTGATACCTCTCACGAGGGTCACCTTTGGCGGAATCTGGATTGAAGATCTTGAAGGCACTTCCCAGTGCCCTAACCTTGACTGCAACCTGCCTGGTAAGACACTTGAGCTGCCCGCAAGCTTCCAGCTTTCAAAGAAGCGCTGCACTGTCCCATGGGCCGAGCCCCTTGGAGCAAGAGTTGTGCTTGTGGCCTGGCCTTCAGCCCCAGGGACCTGGAGAAGCTAACTTGTCACGACCTACGCTTGCTGAGATAGATGGGTTTCAAGCTTCCTCGTAGCTTAGGTGCCTAACTCTACTTCGTTAGTCCGAACGTGTAACGTTTCACGCTGTCTTCAAGGGGGGGTTGAAAATACTCGGACCCCGTGCACTTTCATGATGTAGCTAATGATGTCCTTGTAGGAGAGGTAGATGAAGATCAGAGTGGACGTTTCACACGCACACAACATTTGGCTCAAGACACAAAAGAAGTGTTTCGCACGCTGTGTCTTGAAACACGTGTATACCGCGTAAATAACTTGCTCTTCTGGCTGGTGCGGGTGTATCGCATGTTTTTCATCCTTAGTAGCTTTTACTGCCACTTTGTCTCAAGGAGGCGGGCTCGCAGCCACACAGCGCCAAACTCCCGTCCCAAGCCAATGCAAGTCAAAGGGCCGCCACGTGCCCACAGCCAGGCCCCGGTGTACACTTATAGGGACCCTTAGGGGGGTAGGGTGGGGGGTAGGGGGCCTGAGTGCCCATAAGAAGGACCCAATAAGGCTTGTTTAAGGAAGAAGAGTACCCGCCTCACCTTACCCCCCTTAAGGGTCCCTATGAGACACGCAGTCCTGAGAGCCGAGGTATCCCGAGAGGAAAAGCGCGGAAGTTGGATGAAGTCTAAAGCCCGTGCCGTGACGCTGATCTAAGGTGCCTGCGCTGCGCCACGTCCGGAAGTTCCTGTCCTTTGTGCAAAAGGACATCTGGGCTGTATTGGGGCCCAGCATGGCTGGATTTTTCCAAGGAGATTTTTTGTCGTCAATCAATATGTCTCTGGGCCAGCTTGCTTATGCTCTCCTTCCCATCCCCCTCCCGCTCCCAGAGGTTGCCTTTGGTGCTCCCATGAAGGGCTCGGATGGCTGTGTTTCCGGACAGCTTTTTGGAGTTTTCGTCGCTTGGATTTCACTGCATGTTGCAAGTTTTTTAACGTCTTCGTGGCCTGCGTGTTGATTCAGACGCAGTGCTGTTGGTTGATCTGTGGCGACTCCGCACTCATGCGGTCCCCTGCATAAGATACCTGGGACCTACCACTTGAGGCACCGCACCAACAGACTCCGATCTTGCATCAGCCAGGATGTGGGAACAGAGAGTGTGCTTGTTGGCCGCGGCAGCGCCATCATCCTCGTGCGGACCTTGTCGGTCGAGATGGGGGTTTCCGAAAATGGGGGACCCTAATATAGTACCTTAAATAGTAGGATCCTTATTATAAGGACCCCAAAATATGGTACCCCTAATTTTCGGAAACTCCCAGAGTGATGCTATGCATTGCAACATTGTGTGTTTACAGTGTGATGCAGCACACTTCACCTGCAGCGCAGAGGAGCAAGTGTTGTGACCCCTGGAGTGCCGGGACAGATTTTACTTAACACTGGCCTGTGTCCGTGTAGTAATTACTCTTCCACGTGCTCTGTTCCCGTGAAGACCTGTTGGTAGCTGTTGCTCCTGATTCGGCACGAGAGGCCTCGGGGTTGGAGGCATAGTGATAGGGTTTTTGGAAGCCTCGGACTTTCAGTTTTGATGATAAAAAAAAGGCTTAGCTGACTTTCCGTGGTAACGGCTGTTGTGACTCATGGCTCTTTCGGCTCAGCTGGAGGGGATCGCCAAAAAACCAGTCTTTTTTGGGAGCTTTCCTGGCCACCATGGGCTGCAGCAGCTCGATGCAAATGGTGGAATCGGAGATTCCGCCCTCGAAGGCCAAGGCTGTGGCTCTCCAGGATGACATGAGCACAGCGAGCACAGAGACATCTGAGCACAGAAGCCCTGGCACTTCTACACCTCTCATGGAAACGCAAGGGATTTCATCCTGGGATTTCGAGAAAACGCCCATTGCGGTTCCTTACGGAGTAGTGGTCCACCAATCTCCAACACGGCGTTCACATGAGAAGTATGTGGCAAAGCTCGAGGGTTTCTCAGCGGGAAGGACGTTTAGTCAGTTTTCTTTTTCAAGTCCTTTAGCGCTACTTCCCTTGTCCTGCCTCTTGTGATTTCAGGCTTCCTCTCGGATGTGGAGCATCACCCCGTTGCCTTGGAGCACATCATTGCCAGTCGACGCCAGGCCCTCCCGCGGTGTAGGTCCCTCGGGGAGGAAAGTCAAGACTCTGAGGGGAATGTTGAGATTGCTTTCTGACACATGTCAGATTGGCGAATCCGTTTCAATGATTCTTTCCACCATCGCATGATGCGCATGCGCCTTCCGTCGCCAAACTTACTTGTGTTTGAGCGCCTTGGCCGGAGTCTCGTACACGCTTGGGGCGTGCGGTATGACATCATTCATCTGAGACTCGATGGTAGTCTGCCGGTCTTTGATTTTCGTATGTCCCCGATGGGTCAACACACATCGGGGTGAAAGGCTGCTGCTACTTAGCAGCGAGGGCATGGTGAAACTCTTGTTACGACCTCTCGGCCGCTTGGGTGAGCTTCGCTCGTGTTCATGGACTCATTTACGATCTTGGCCTCGAAAGCGGATGCCATGACTTCTTTCAGCCAGCCCANTCCCTCGGCAAGCTTGTTTCGAGGGCTGGATGGGTTTGACTCGAAGAGCACCAGGGGAGCTATCGGTGCTGAGAAGTATCCTGCAACGCATCCAGAGCACCTCGGCGCCGACGCCGCCAGCGAGCTTCAACTTGCTCCCCTTTGGTGCAAAACCCAGGGGACAGGGGCTGCGCCGTCGGGCCATGTTTGCTTCGAGTGCTGCCGTGTCCTCGGCCTTGCAATGTTTACCCAGTACTGCTTTGCTAAAGGGTTTAGTAGTCTGGGACTCGGAAAGAGTTGCAGCTGGTTTTCGTATTACAGGAGTCCCGAGATGTTGTACGAACACCAGAGGACATGGTTCGTGTGTCGGTTTCACCATCGCATAATGTGCATGGCAGGCCGCTGTGTTTGAGCGCCTTGGCTTGAGTCTCAGTGCAGATTTGTGTGTACTCACTAGTACTCACATGGGGGACGTGGGGCATCAACGCCCATCGGGGTGAAAGGCTGCTGCTACTTAGCAGCGAGAGCATGGTGAAACTCTTGTTACGACCTCTCGGCCGCTTGGGTGAGCTTCGCTCGTGTTCATGGACTCATTTACGATCTTGGCCTCGAAAGCGGATGCCATGACTTCTTTCAGCCAGCCCANGCATGGTGAAACTCTTGTTACGACCTCTCGGCCGCTTGGGTGAGCTTCGCTCGTGTTCATGGACTCATTTACGATCTTGGCCTCGAAAGCGGATGCCATGACTTCTTTCAGCCAGCCCAACTGTCTACAATTGCCAGAGTAGAAGCTCACTCAACTCAGCTGCAGGGCCTAGCGGATGCATTGCGTGTCTTCCGACCAGCAGCCTTCAGATAGATATCCTGTGACCAGATAGATAGACAGATATAGAGAGGCTTATTATGTTTATATATGCACATATAATCACATATATGCATGCACATATAATCACATATATGCATACGCATATATGTATATGCAAATAAACAAAGAAATAGACATATATACATATATATTTATATACATACATACGTATATATATATATATACATATGTATGTACATCTGTAACAAAGGCCCAACATGAGCACACTGTGCAGACTGCGAGATCGCAGAGGAAGGACGCATTGCATGCTGCGGCGGCTTTGCCAGTGGGTTCTTGTAGGGCAAGTGGTCTTTCGATGCTGTCGCACGGGCCGAAATCAGAAGCCCACACCATTCTGACGAACGTGGCAGGATCGGTGGGCTGTGCGACTGCTTCCAACCGTGTTTACTTGTTGTTGAAAGTTTGGCATTGCATGATGCTCGTGCGCACTCCCTCGGCAAGCTTGTTTCGAGGGCTGGATGGGTTTGACTCGAAGAGCACCAGGGGAGCTATCGGTGCTGAGAAGTATCCTGCAACGCATCCAGAGCACCTCGGCGCCGACGCCGCCANTCCCTCGGCAAGCTTGTTTCGAGGGCTGGATGGGTTTGACTCGAAGAGCACCAGGGGAGCTATCGGTGCTGAGAAGTATCCTGCAACGCATCCAGAGCACCTCGGCGCCGACGCCGCCAACGAGCTTCAACTTGCTCCCCTTTGGTGCAAAACCCAGGGGACAGGGGCTGCGCCGTCGGGCCATGTTTGCTTCGAGTGCTGCCGTGTCTTGGAGCATAGAACTTGGAAACCGACATTATGGGGTTGGGGGTTGCGGGCATCCTACTGTGGAAAGAAGAATGCAGACTAGAACAGGAGGCGAGTTTCCGTCGCGCCAAACTTCTGAGACAAAGGTCATCACTGGAATCTGAACTCGTTCTATGTAGGCGTCTGAAGGGGTCTGAATACCCGCTCATGGCCCCAATATTGGGCTTCAAGTGCTCAATGTGTTCAGCGATCTTTGCGGGTGCTCGCTCGGAGAGCGCTCTGACGAGGACAGAGCCCGCAGTAAGAGGCAAGGCAGAGAAAAGGTACCCCAACCTCGCTTGTGATGTCTGCTGTTTCGCGTGAGTTAGCTCGGCGGTTGTGTCAAGCCCGCGAACCTTGTGCTTCGAGAACTGCGCTCGCAAGTCTTCGAGGTTGCCAGCAGCTTGCTTGGCCGAGCGCTGCTGAGCCCCTCGGCTGACGCGGCTCCAGCTGGCACGGTGGAAAAATCCCGGTTGTGTAGGTCTTTGGGAAGCACTCCCTACGTCCGAATCTGTTTTTTTGTGCCTAAGGCTCCACCGTGCTCCGAACTCATGTCCTTGTCGTGCAGGTCTCGTCCAGGTGGTGCAGCGCATGTTGCCTGCTCCGTTCCCTCAAACGATCGTGCCCTCACCAGCCATGGCCCCAGCTTCCATGATCTTGGAGCAATCCAGCTTGGGATTGGGGCTCCCTCAACAAAGCCCAAGCCCTAAACGCCTTTCCCGGCCTCGCCTAGCAAGAGCACCCCTGAAACCTAGGCTTCGAGGATCCCCAACAAAGTGTGCCTCGTCCAGGAGGCGGCAGATGCCTTCTTAAAGAACTTGGCTGCCGAGCACACGCAGGCTACGTCTGAGGCTGTGGCATGCACAGCTGAAGTAGGTCAGCTTTCTCGGTTTTGAGTTTAGGATGGGCAACCCACCTGGTAACATGTTGCAAGACTGCATGCTCAGACACCTGAAGAGTAAGGCTTTGCCACAGGCTCTCCGACTTGTGCGGCAATGGTCCTGCAGAGCTGTCCCAACCCTTGTCATCGAACTTGCACCACAGGGCACTGAAATCCGTAGTGATTCCCACCAGGTACAGCTTCGTAACCGGCAACAGAAGGCGACTCGATCATGTACCTTGAAGCACTCGTGGTGATAGTTGCATGAGAGCATGAACGCCCAAGCAGTGTAGCCTCTCCTGGCACAAGGCCACGAAGGCAAGCAGCCTTGTGCCATCCCCTTGTCGGAAAGTGCCATGGACCAGCGATCTGAGTCTCCAAAGCTGTCCGAGAGAGCACCGACCAAGAGTGATGGGACCGTCTCCACAATGGATACAATCAGCCTCGAACCGGAAGAGGTCGAAGCCAGCAAGGAACCGGCCTCAGAGAAGGCACCACGGGGATGGTGTTGCCACTGGCTTCGGGAGCTCTATGCCACCTTCGGCAACTTCATCCCCTTTGCAATCTTACACTATGGCGTGAACCAGAGCATTGCATGGGCCATAGGAGGCTTTGCCCTTCGCTTCTACATGAAAGACGTGCTGGGCCTAGATGGTGCTACCATGGGACGGCTAACAACAGCCGCAGGGCTTCCATGGAATATGAAGCCCTTCATGGGCATGCTGTCCGATGGTGTTGCCTTCTGTGGCTACCACCGCCGATCCTACATCGTCGTTGCCGCAGCTCTTGGCTTCGCCTCCTATGTCTTGCTCGGGACCTTGGCATTGCCAGCTGCTGCGCTGGTTGTTGTGATGATTGCGATGAATCTCTCAGTCTCCACGACGGACGTGATCGTGGATGGCAAGGGTGCAGAACTCTCGCGACAAGTGCCACATCATGCTTCTGATCTGCAGTCGCTCTTCTGGGGTGTCGGGGCGCTCTTCAGTTTGGTGTCTTCGAGCTTGAAGGGGTCCCTCATCGAATGGTTTTCGCCCCAGACTGTGCTGCTGAGCTTGACGGCTTGCTCAGTCAGCCTGCTTCTACCTGCTCTCTGGGGCTGGCTGCCCGAAGAAAGGATTCCGCATGCACGATGCCTCGTAAAGCTGGACCAGTTCCGGAAGCACCCGTCCGTGTCTATGGTCGCTGTGCTGTTGACCCTCGTTTCCACCTGTCTGTCCTCCGTTCAGGTGCTGGTTCCCAACAAGCAAGCAAGAGCCGCGGTCACGGTGCTTTGTGCTGCCGCCGTGGCCATCCAGTCTTATCGAGCATTGAAGCAGATCACGCCATACTTGGGCAGGACTGCGCTCTTCATCTTCCTCAGGCAGAGCCTGCAAGTTGGGCTTGGTGAAACCATGTTTGTGTGGCTGACAAAGTATCCCGAAGGCCCACAGCTTAGCCCCTCCAAGCTGGGTTTTGTCGACTGCTTTGGGTCCCTTGGCCTTCTCACCGGGGTTTGCATCTACAACAAGTACATGACCAACTGGTCCTTCCGTCGAATTTTCCTCACGGCGCAGATTTCCGTCTTCTTTGCCCAGCTACTGGAGATCGTTTTGGTGATGCGCTGGAACCTCTTCATCGGGATCCCGGATTTCCTCTTCCTGGTGGGCGACGACACCTTCGGATTCCTGGGCCCCATTTTTACCACTTACTTGCGATAGATGATGTGCACTATATTATGCTTTTGTCAGTATGTTGGTATCTCAGCTGAAGTTTCTTAGGCAAGTCAAGAGCCCAGGATTGTTGGTCTCGAGGTTCTTTTTCATTCCGATGTGCGTGCTCGCGGCAAAGGTCTGCCCACCGAACCTGGAGGCAACCTTGTTTGCCACCTTGCTGTCTCTCTCCAATTTTGGCGGCGCGGTCAGCGGATTCATGGGGGTGACAATGTGCGAGGTTTGGGGCCTCGAGGGGGATAACTTCGAGAATTTGCCCTATGCCAGCCTGGCGAAAGCTTGTTTTGCACTTCTTCCAGTACCCTTGATCTTTGCCTTGACGCCCACCTTCACACCGAACGATCCTGTGCCCGAAAACGAGGTCCAAAACGGCGAGTCTCAGGAACCCGCATCCGAGAGGTCCGAGACGAGTCAGGCAGCGTAGGCCGTGGGGGCCGTAGGCCATGACCGGTAATGTAGGAACCTGATTAAGATTCCCTGGGCCTATAACACCAAAATAGTTCATTAAGGTTCCTACACTAAGCCTCAGAGCTCTTTGGGCCGAGTGTTTGGACCCGAAATTCCGACTCGAAGCGTCCGACCATGTGTGAACCCCGAAGCATGGCTGGCATTGGCATGACCGCATCTTGCTTGTCTTTCCTGGTCGGGTCTGGCGAGTTTCAAGGCATGGTTTATTTTAGTTACTTGCCATCGGCAAGACTGTGACCGATGACTTGTGCATGGGCTTTTCAGAGAAAGCCGTAGCTTGCAGCACCTGCTGCAGATCCACGAACAGCCCAGTGGGGGACCCCGGGCAAAACGATACCGATGACTTGATGGTTTAAAGGGAAATGTATTATGCTTGTGGTTGAAAAGACATCATGGTTCAAGGTTGGCGTATTCGAGCAACCACCAAGGCGTGCATTGCATGCTGAATCGACGAGGCCACAATGGCTCACAAGGAGTCAAAATGTGCTGCAGGAATCAGGGGGCAGACGGTTTGGACTCAATATGCCGGGGTACCACGAAACCTGCGGCAGAAACCGTGTCAGGTAGTTGTTGTGGCATTGGCTCAAACTCTCGTAACTTCTACGACTTAGCCAAGCTTTCTTCTGACCTACAGCCTAGCCCCGAAATCCCCTCATCCGAGTATGCGACAGGTCGCGGAAAGCTCCGATCACCAGGACGAGCCCCCATGGGACCCGGAATACCTGGAGGCGGCTGGCTTGACTGGCGTAAGGTTTCTACACAGTGGGTTCGTCGTAAGGACTCCTTACAAGGGTTCCTGACCGGAGTTGCTCGTGCAGGGTGCCTGTCAGGATTCCATATGGTTCTGACGTCTTTCTTATCGGCAGTCTTATGGCCATCATCTATCTCAAGCAGTGCTGCGACTACCTCAAAAACAACACCGAAAGCTAATTCAATAAGCTACACCAACACCTACAGCACCTACGGCAACAACAGCAGCAGCAGCGTCAGCGTCAGCAGCAGCAACAGCAACAGGAACAGCAACAACAACAGCACCAGCAACAGCAACAGCAACACCACCTACTACGAACTACTGCTGCTACTACTACTACTACTGCTGCTACTCCTCCAACTCCGACTCCTACTCCTACCCCTCCTCCTCTGGCTCTTGCTCTTACTCCTACTCCTACTACTACTGCTAATAGTGCTACTACTGCTAGTACTGCTAGTACTCCCGGTAAAACTGCTAGTGCTGGTAGTACTGCTACTGCTGCTGCTACTGCTGCTACTGCTGCTGCTGCTACCGCTACGGCTACTGTATGCTACTGCTACTTCCATGGAAACGCCTGAATTCACCGACTTAATCGTTGCAACCTTGCTTGGTGATCAATCAGCCATGCAAGAGGCAAAACTGCTAGTTACTACTACTGCTACTGCTACTGCTGCTACTACTACTACTACTACTAGTACTGCTACTACTACTACTACTACTACTACGATGACGACGATGACGACTACGCCTGCAACTACGACTCCGACTACGACTACAACTGCAACTACGACTACAAGCACGACTACGGTTACGACGATGACGACGATGACTACTACTACTACTACGACTGCTGCTGCTACTATTTCTGCTGCTACTGCTACTACAACTACTGCTGCTGCTACCACCACCACTACCACTACAATACTACTGCTACTACTACTACCACTACTACTACTACTACTACTACTACAAAACTATTACTTCTTCTGCTACTAATTCTTCTGCTCCTATACCTCCTTCTGCTCCTTCTACTCCTGCTACTGCTACTCCTGCTACTCCTACTGCTACTAGTGCTGCTGCTGCGGCTGCTGCGGCTGCTGCGGCTGCTGCTGCTGCGACTTCTTACTAGTATTTGCTGATAGTGATGACAGGTTAAACATCAACAACACTTCTGCAGCATTTGCGTGCTTCCTGTTCCGTATGTTGTTGCCGAGTGTTGTGTTTGCAGGTCTTCAGTCTCGTTTCTCCTGCTGCTCTTCTGCCGCTGGGTGTTGTTGTGGTTTAATATGGTTTTGGATATGGTCGACAGGGAGGCAAGGGCCAAAAAACGCCACAATAAGCATGCTAACTTCAGGCAAAGTTTGCAAGCAACATTTAGGGACCTTAGGTTGTTGCAGTGTTGGAGTTCTTGTCCTTGGTGAGATCCTGGCCGGCAGTCCAGCCCTGTATGCCTGGTGGCACCGGCTGGCAAAGAAACATGGCAACACCTTTTGCCCTGCACTGCGGTCAATCGCAGTCAGAGGCCCAAGAGTGCTCGGCACGCCGGAATGGCCGCTTTCTTCGATGTTAAAGGGGACCTAACCCCCAAAGTTTTGGGAACAAAGACCTGCGAAATGAACCCTAATTTCCGACCGTGGGTACTTTCGCTTGCTTGGCTTCTTTGGAGGTCAATGTGCCACCAGAGCCAGCGGGAAGCCTCAGATGAGAGCAGAGGGTTTTAGATTGTTCGATTTAGCTTTTGGTGGTATATTGTACATGTACATGTACATGTGTATGTGTATGTATATGTACATGTATATGTTCATGTATATGTATATGGATATGGATGCGGATTTGGATATGTACATGTATATGTATATGTATATGTACACCTGTGGATGGACTATACAAGGATATTGGTACCAGTTTTCCGGACCTCCACCTTATTCCGTGCCGTGGTTTTTTGGGTGTCGAAATTCGTAATCGATGGCCCAAGGCTGGGGGGTTTTTCCTGACGTGTTAAGATCTGGTCCGTGGCGTGCCTCCGATCCTATATCCAGCTTGTTGCTTCCGCTTCGCGGCATGCTTTCCCCATCGCCAGGGCAGTTTTCGAGAACTGAGTTTCAGTCTCTGCTTGTTGAACATTGCTTGGTTCCTGTCTGCAGCACGTGGCTCGAGACGGGAGCCTTTTCAATTCGAGCTTGTGTTAGGGCGATGCCGGAGCTTTAGGGGGTTTCGCTGCAGAGACCGAGGCTTCTACAGCTGTCGATGCAGATGCTCAGACTCAACCCGAAACCCCTTAAGGCCCTTAACCCCAGAAAATCGGGCTAAGAGCCAAGAAAAGGGAGCTTCAGGAACTCCGGCCCTGGTGTAGCTTTCCTCCAGTTTGGGTCCTGGCGCCAATGGAAGGCTCGGAGAAAGTGATTGGTTGTGGGAAGCGCCCCTGGCAAAGGCACATCCCCGAACCTGAAGCTGCTAGTCACAGTCGGCGATTCTCCCCGCATTCTGGCTCGCAGCCTTTTGATGCGAGGCGTGCCGCCGCCGAAGCCTGCAGAGGAAGGGCCACAAGAGCATCGCGCCTTCGTCAATGCACCCTTCCAGCACCTCGGCCTTGGAAGGGCTGCAAGGTAGCGAGTTCCTCAAACTGGGAGTCTCTACTTCGATGAGCTGCAAGGGCATTTTCCATTGCAGTGCCTCGGGACTCCATTTTTTCTCCTTTTTTGCACCGTGGCAGGCTGAAGGTGGAGACCTACGAAGACTTCGCGAAACTGCTCCCCAGCCTTGGGCAGGAGGCCAGCAGCCGCGCCAGCGTGGAGGAGGGGTTTTAGGGGAGATAGGGTTGATGATATAAATCCTGCATTACCCAGAATACGGAATATGCCATTATTCCCATAGTTCAAGGTCCTTAAGGTAATGCAGGATTTATATCATCAACAGTAAGGGGATCAGTGGGAGGGTCCTGTAGGATTGTCGAGGTTATACAGAGCTGTCTGACGCAGGAGGAGTTGCGAAAGCTCAACATTGACCCCAAGATCTTTTACAGCCGGCAGCCGCTGAAGGTCAGCCAGTACACGCCCGAGGACGCAGCGGCCAAAGCGTGTTTGTGGAAGCATGAGGAACAAGACCCCCGGAGCATTTCAGGCATGGGAGGTCCAGAATCCTGCCCAACGCCCTACAATTTCATAATCGACTTACCGCTTCTGGGATCCATGCGAGACAAAAAGGGACGTTCAAAAAAAAAAGAACGACTTACCCTTTGGATCTCTTGTGTAGGCATCCAAGACGTGAGCCTTACCTGTGGGCGGAGCAAGGAGACCAGAGACCGAAGAGCTGCCGCAACACCCTTAATACAAAAAACTATTGCTATTCCTATTACTATTACTAGTACTAGTACTATTACTAGTACTAGTACTAGTACTATTACTAGTACTATTACTAGTACTAGTACTAGTACTATTACAGTACTATTACTAGTACTAGTACTAGTACTAGTACTATTACTAGTACTATTGCTACTTGCTGGTCTTCTTGGGAGGTTTGTCTCCTCTGCCATTGGTCGGGGGCACTGGGTTTGTGCCTTTCTTCCTTTGGCCTCGCCTTTCCACGGTAGCCCTGCTCCCACTCTTCCCTGGGAAGCTCCTTTCGCTTCTCTTCGCGGTGCCTAACAGTTACATCGGTCGCGCTGGGGTAACGACCGCCTTGCTGTGCGAGAGTGCTCAATCTTCCGGGAGCCCTGCTCCACTTTTTCGGCCCGATCAGTGGGAGATGTCTTGGAGCCTAAGAGGATTATCGGTGGCTCAGGGAATCCCTCCAGGTCCCTCCCTGACCGGCCATGTCTTGTTGCTGTGCCTGGCCAGGGCGCCCAGGCAACTTTCTTTGATGCCCTTTTAATTTGCTGGAGGCAGTCCGGCCTTTGCTGGCTGCGCAGCCGTGGCATTCACGTCGCCTCCCGGCCTTGGCTGAGTGCAATGAGTTATGCTTACCTTGCTGTGTTACTCATCGCCCTGGTGTTCGAATTTTGGCCCGCGTGCTGTTGAGACTGTCCTCCGAGAGCAAGCCATTGCCGTGCAACGGGGACTTTTAGCCCTGCTGTCCGCGAGCCTCTTTCATACACTGTTGAGGCCCTTGCACGTTCATCGTACCCCTTTTGGACGTTGTGTTGGGTGTCTCTGTGCGCCGCATCAGGCAACTTTGGCCCTCTGCTTCGCGCCACTCCGAGTCCTGCCCCCTGTTGGGGAGGCTCGCGCTGGCAAATTCTCTCCCGCTCGCCCTGTCCGTTCTGGACGTGTCTGTCGGAGCTTTTGGGGTGGTGGCTCCGAAGGTAAGGGCATAGCCGCGAAAGAAGCGAAGGTGACTCCCCGCTGCGCTGGCTTCGGCAATGGTGAGGCACTCCGCAACGTCGTCCGCCCACACAACGTCCCCCAAGGGGAACCTCCAAGCGGGACCTGTGCAGGCAGAGGCCCAAAGACAGGGACCGAGCCGAACAGCAAGTTCGACCAGCACAACAGGTAAGGACCGCAGCCATTATCAAGGTGCAAGGAGCTGGCTCTAGGCTTGCCAGGAGTTGTTTGCCAGCAAGGCGCGTCTTCCGGTCCTCCTTGAGTCTGCCCCTACCGAGTACCTACCGTCGTTGTTGAGTACAGGCATCTCGGTGTGACTCAGGTTGCTTCTCTTTCGCTCTTGCCCGAGCTCGGCTTTCGATGTGGAAGTGCTTGGGCTGCATTTCGGCAGGGGCGCAAGGCGGTGTACCGCAACAAGAAGCTTTCGTTGCACAGGAGAGGCGTCCTCCTCACTTTGCCGTTTTCACTAGGATGTTCTACGTTGCTGGCGCATGGCCCCTGCTCCGCTCCGGTGAGGAGCAGCCATTAGCGGAGCCATGTTGGCATCATGCGTCAGACGCTCTGTATCCCTTATGATGCGAGCTGAAACTTGTGCCCTCCCCGGGGTGACCCACTCACTACCTGGAGAGTTGCTGATGGGGATCAGCACGTCTGCCGAGCTGAAACTTGTGCCCTCCCCGGGGTGGCTGACCCACTCACTACCTTCCCAGAGTTGCAGGAGTGGGCTCAGCACGGACGGGCTCAGGCCGATGCGGCCGATCTGGCTGCAAATGCGATCCTCCTTCTCGATCCGGACCTGTGCTGCGACTCTTTCCGTGGCAAGAGTCGCCCCGCCAAAAGCCTGGACTTCTTCCCTGTTCTGGAGACTCCGGTGGAATTGTCCTTCTCTTTTGTGATGTCGGGTCCGATCTTTCGTTTAAGGCTGGATTCGCCTCCGCTACCAGAGTTCCGGCACCCTTTTGCCTGCAGCGTACCTCTCGCAGCTGCTGAAAGGCAGGCTGCGTGGTATGAAGCTGCATGTGATACTGTAGGCGCTTTGGTTCAGCAGGCGCAGGTGGCGCCCGTTGTTTTGGTAGCTGCTCGGCTTTACAGCGCCTTGAGCCCCGTACTTGGCTATGCCTGGGAGGGTTTGAGCGTTGTGCAGAAGGACTCTGCTCGCCCACTGGCTATGCTTCTTCCCTATGTTTCACCTTGAATTCGTTGTGCTAGGCGTGCGTCGTTATCGACTCAATCGCTCCGAAGAACAAAATCGAAGTATGAAGGCCCTTACCATGACTCTAAGGGCCTCCGTTCTTGGCTCACAGGATTTCGGCTTCGAGCCCGAGGCCCAGGACTTGCCGCCCCTGCCGGCGGGCTTCCACCCGCCGGCGCGCAACGCCGAGGCCGAGAATAATAGAGATCTATAGCAAATAATAGGGTTTCACTATTATGGTAACTTAAATTAGATTCCTGAACAAGAACCCAGGAAAGGGCTCCCTGCCCAGAGAGCCCAAGAACCCTATATAAAGGAACATGCTGTAATTCGTATTTTGAGGCCAACTTGGTTCTTGTTAAGGGATCTAGTTTAAGATACCATAGTAAATAGTAGGGATCTATAGTAAATAGCAGGGTTTCATTATTATGGTAACTTAATTAAATTCCTTAACAAGAATCCAGGAAAGGGCTCCCTGCCCAGAGAGCCCAAGAACCCTTAATTGAGGAATATACTTTAAATCGTAATATGAGGCCAACTTTAAATTACAATAAGGGCTTCATATTATGATTTACGGTATATTCCGTAATGAAGGGTGTGGACTCTCTGGGTGTGAAGGCTTCCGATTCAAGGGTTCCTGACCCGAACCGACGCCTTTGCGTCCGGGAAAAGTTGCCCCACGCCGTCAGGATCCCCGAGACAGCGAAGGCAGAGGGATTTGGGCTGGGTCCGGCTACGGTATTCTGCAGGATTTTCCCTATCAGGTTTTCGTCAGTCTGAGAACCCGTCTGCGGCGCCCGACAGAACGGGGGTCTTCTGCAAAACCCTTCTCGTCGGCATCGTTCTCTTCTTGCATCACCCTCAGAAACGCAAGCCTTGCCATCGCCATCAGCAAGGTGAGCACAAAGCTCCTGCTTCCGCCCCATGCTATCCGAACAAGCCTTGATTAGTGGCTTTTGCATGCAAAGGCTTCAGCCACACCTTGCTGAGGCAAGCCCCGGATGAAATGGACGATGAGCCCAGGGATCAACACGGTCTTGGGCGTGCAGGCCGCTGTGGAAGTGCCAAGTTTAAGGATTAGAAGACATTTTCAAGTGTCTGGAGCCCTAAGCATGCTAAAGCAATGAAGAAGCTCGGCTTTGCCACGGCTATGTCGTGGTTCCCGAAATTTTGCATATATGATTTCTGAAGGGTCTGGATGTCTTGCCGACAGGAAGCAGGATGCTAGTCGTGTGGACCCCGCTGGTTTCGCTGTCCCCACAAACCTTGAACATAGTGACACCGACACGTGGTGTATGTGTAATGTCTTTTTCTCGTGCTTGTTCATAAGTAGGGCTGTTTTCTTTGCGTTAGCTTCGCATTAACTGATGGCGTAGTCGAGGCGGGGTGCTTCTGTACTCTACCGCTTTGTTTTCGGGATGCAGGGCTTTTCTCCCACATGTGTTTTTTCCCTGCAGCTGTCAAGTACAGCCCTCCCTGAGTGCCATGTTTCCTCGTATACATTGTCCATCTTCTGTTCTTTCCAGTTGTTGCTGATGTTGAAAACGCCGTGCTACCTGCAAGCAGGCTGCTAGTCTGGCCAAGTGAAGACGCATGGGTCGACGCCTGCAATGTTTGGGTTGTCAGAGTCCGGACTATGCCGCTGCCTGCACACACGCCACTACGGCAGGCCAATGACGGTGCAGATGACCAACCTCAAGCAGAAGCAACTCCAGCCAGAGAGACATCTCCTGAGCGCCTTGCTGGAACAACGGTGACACAATAGAGGTTCCACAGCAGCAGCTCTGTGACGCCGACTGCAACGACGACGAAGAGAGTCTACACAAGATCTAGATTTCATCCGGTCGCAGCGGCCCATGTTACTGGAGCATTCGTATATGCATTTATGTGTATATGTATATTTATATGTATATGTATATGCATATGTGCATGTGTATGTGTGTATGTGTATATGTGTATATGTGTATATGTGTATGTGTGTATGTGTGTATATGTATATACGTATATACGTATATACGTATATACGTATATATGCATATATGTATATATGTATATATGTATATATGTATATATGTATATATGTATATATGTATATATGTATATATGTATATATGTATATATGTATATATGTATATAGGTACATAGGTACATAGGTACATAGGTGCATATGTATATGTGTATGTATATGTGTATGTGTATGTATATGTATATGTACATGTAGATGTAGATGTATATGTATCTCTGTCTCTCTCTCAGCGTCGCACAGAAGTGTCAAACTCCTTGGACGAGCGGGGGGCTCTTGCCCCGAGGTGGCTGCTGTGAGCACTTACCGTCGGCCTGCACTCCCGCGCTGTGTTCTAAACACAGCCTGAGATGTATATGTATACGTATATTTATATTTATATGTATATGTATATGTATATGTGTACGTGTACGTGTACGTATACGTATACGTATGTGTATCTGCTAGTTCCACCACTGCTCTTCTCCTCCTCCTCCTCCTCCTGCACTTCCTCCTCTTCCTACTCCTACGCGACGACGACAACAACGACGACGACCACTAGTACGACGACGACGACTACCACTGCTACTCATCCTCCTCCGAGCGGCCGAGAAGTACGACGACGACGACCACGACGACGACGACGACCACGACAACAACAACGACCGGCACATACCGGCACCAACACGACGACCACAAGCACTGCTAGGCAACAAGAGGTACTCAGTTGTTGATGTGTCTATTGCGGCTTCTTCGCGTCGACGACGGCCAATACTATCACCACTATTACGCGAAGGCTTTTGCAGTGTAGTTCTACTTCCCGGAGCATAGATGGATCAAAGCTCCGTCGTGACGTTAGCTCATGTCCGCAGCACCCTGTCCTGGTACCAACGGCCATACAGCTATACATGATTCATGAATGTCTCGGCGTAATCACGGAAGCGACGTGTTTGGTTTGTGCATCTGACTCCTTTTTCAACTCGCCACTTCGTTGTTGGAATGTCTCCTTGTTTGTCGCGACGATTTTACGTTTCTTTGGCTTGCCTTTGGTTGCTTGCAGGCTGTTAGTTCACCGCAGCTGCCAACCAATCCGCAGAGAGAGACAGGGATTGCACATTGCACGGACTAAATGGCAGAGCGCGACGCAGTGTTGTGACTCAGGTACGATGAGATTGCGTTGGAGTCCCAGGCGGAGACGTGTGGAGGCCGTCTGGGGCATGAGACGCCGGAGGGCCTCCTGGCGAAAGAGATAAGCTAAGCCATTCTGACCCGAGACGCTGCGCTGGACATGCTGCTGCTGTGAGACTTCATAGGAAGCCGGGGCCTGCTTTACGGCCGACAGGAATCACACCGCACCGCCGGAGCCGCTCGAAACGCTCGAAGCACAGCTAGAAGAAGCCGCACGCGCAGCAATCGAAGCACATTTTGCGGCAGCACTAGCAATCTTGAAGCCACTGACGGGTATTGGAATGAACCCTAATTGCCCTTAGTGTCGACGCCGGTAGTTTAATTCGCTGCATGAACAGGCATTGTCACCATCAGCAAAACAAGAAAGGAAACAACAGAAACCGTTGCACGAGTGTTTAGAAGTTTAGGGTAGCAAGCCATGACGGCCATAAATTGGCAGAGTAAGTTCCAATATTATCTTATTGTCGTAAGAGTAAGAATGTGTCAAGCATTCGCAAGAATCCTAGTATTCAGACAGAACATTCACTGGACCGTTGTACCTAACTCCCTGCTTCGTGTACTCAGCCATGCAGGAGGCAAAGCAGAGGGAACGGCCAAGAACCGAACAGAACCGCGAGCAAGACTACTATCATCAAAGCCATGAACAACAACCACGGCCCCGACAAGAAGCTCACCAACAACAGCCGCAGGTTTTGCAGGGGCTCTATGTTGAGGTTACATGGGGATATCATCTACTAGATCATAACCCCGACAGTCCTAGAGAGCACCCACCGCCGACAGCAACAATAGAAAGCACAGCAGAATTGTTGCTACTGTTGGCAGTTCAGGCAAAACATTTGATACAAGCAGCTCATGTGATTAGCAGTGCCACCAGTACTCCAAAATAGTGCAAGCATCCAATACCGGAATACTTGCGCCACCCTACGCTAGCAACGGCAGCAGCAGTTTCGCTATCATCGTCACTAGCAGTTTCACATAGTTCTAGAAGTGAGCAAATCGCCGTCAACATCGCAAACAGTAAGGATTCAAATTCAACTGCGCCGGTGGTGAAACGGTAGCATCGGATGACAGCATGGACCGCTCAGCAACAACGATTGCACGCAATGATCTTGACGACGACATTACGAGACTGAGGTTACAAGAAACGATTTGCGAGTGGAGTTTTCCTTTTTACAGCTGAGACATTGTAGCGTATAGGAAGCACAAGAGGAAAGAGGACAAGCTGTCCCGCTTCTGTTTGTTGCCCCTAAGGACTCTCGTCGAAGCTACAAATCGACAGCTTGACAGAGGATCTGCGCATTGTGAGGGCTGGGAGAGAGGGAGAGAGAGAGAGGAGAGATCGAGACAGACGGGATTTGCACGTGGAGAGAGAGACAGATATAGAGAGAGAGAGAGAGCCAGAAATGGCCGACATAGTGATCCCGAGACCTGTGCACTGTTAGGGGCTTTCTTGGTTCCCGTAAGTAACAGAAAGTTATCTTTTGATTCTGCGTTTCAGGCGTCCTGTGCATCATGCAAGGATCAAGCAAAGTACGTTAGTAAACAAGTAGGCATGTAACGGTATGGTGTGGTTTTGTGTGGTATGGTATGGTATGGTATTTGAGAAACCAGTTGCTGTTAGCGCAGGGACTTGATCGTGTGTGGAGGCCTTTTGCTTTTTGACTGCGGCCTTTCAGGCCTTGACCCAGCATGGCTGCTGGCAGGTGAAAAGGGAGTCTGTAGCAGCTACTGCGAGCCATAGCTGCTTAGTGGCACCGGAGCCTGAACCACGGCGGGACCTTTTGCGTCACTGCGCGACTTCGCTAATCTTCTCTTTCTTGACCTACCGGCCGCTGGTGGATTGCATCTGCAGGTGGCTGGCCCGACGCCAAGGCCCACTGTCCGCTCGCAGCGGCTTCTTTGGTGGTGCGAGGTGTCTTTTTCCTTTGGCCTTGACTAGGAGGCCGATCGGCAACTGACTTGCAACAACTTCTTCCTGGACTGGTGGCTGTGACTGGCTGCTTGGGTTCAGGAACCTTTTGGTGGCAACTAGGCTGCCCTTCTTCTTCGTGGGCTTGGGCCCTTCTTCAGGAAACCGAGTACTACCACTTACTTTTGGGGCTGGCGGCCTTTTGCCGCGCCCTCCTGGGACGGTTCTCCGCTGACTTGGAGAAGCTTTGAGAAGGAGATGCAGTGGTGGCTGGCTGGTCTGGACCGAGAGTCGACGAAGAAGTACAACCTGGCAGCCAGGTGGCTGTTGCGGCAGACAGGGGTGGTCCGGCAACGCGGAGCAGAGTTTCTCCGAGTGAGCTTGAATACCAGCCGGAGGTCCTCGGCAAGGACTTCGATGGCAACACCTTTGTGGAAAAGGCGGAGGATGTCTTTGCCGGGATCAAGAAGCTGATGACGGCGCTGGAGGAAATCAATGGAAAGACTAAGCTGGACAAGCGCGCCGAGCTGCGGTCGCAGTTTTACACCGACCTCCAGCGGAAGCCCGGCGAGCGCCCCAGTGAGTTCCTTAGCCGCTTCCGGATGCTGGTGGCCGAGCTGAAGACTGAGGGCGTGGACCTACCATCCAGCGAGTTAGGGTGGTTTGTGCGGGAGAAGCTTGGGCTTGATCCTCTTCGGAAGCAGCTCTTGGAGACGGCCCTGGCCGGGAAGGAGAAATTCGAGGAGGTAGAAGCCGAGGCCCTTCGCCTCTTTAAGGACCTTCATGTTTCCGACCCCCTCTTTCGCAGGCTTGGGCACCAAGAGGTTCGCGGACGAGGCAGGGGGTTACCTTTTGCAAGCTCGACTTCTACGGGTTCTCCGTCGTATCGCCCCTCCTTGCCGTCTTCTCCTATGGCTTCTCGGGCATCGGGCTCCACAAGCTCTCCCCTTAAAAGCGGGGGCCGGGGCTACACAGCTCAGCCGCGACGCTTCTTTCCGGCTCGGACCAGGCAGGCCTTTGCCACCGAGGGCGAGGGCGAGACTGAGGAGTACGGGGTCGAGCCCGACGAGGAGGAGCTGGTGGCCGACGACGGGGAGGCCAACCCCAACCTTGACGAGGTTCTGGAAGCGGAAGCCCAGGCGTTGGCAGCTGAGCTTGAAGAAGCCGAGGGCGAAGGGCTGGACAGTGGAGCGCTAGGCAGCGTCGAGGACACTTTCGAGCATGCTGCCGAGGCCTTGCTTTCCATGCGGGAGGCCAGAAGCAAACTTCAGGAAATTCGCCGGGACCGTGGTTTTGGCAAGGCTTCTCCGACTTCCCCGGCGGGGCGCTCTAATCCTACATCGCCTTCCCCCGGGGTCCGGGGGCATACGCCAGAAGGGCACGTGTTTTGACTGCGGCCTCCCGGGGCATTGGGCCGGAGACCAAGCGTGTACCAAGCCAGGCGCTGGACTGGGGCGCAAGGGCGCTGGACGAGGAGGCGGCGGTCCTGGCAATCCTGCTCGACGGGTTCAGCTGACCGAGGCTTTTGCTGCAGAGACAGAGGAGGAGACCCCGACGGTCGTGCATGAGGTGGCTGTCGTTACCACTTTGCGGGAAGCCCTGGAGCTCGGTGGACCTCTCCATGAGACCTTTGCCGGGCACATGTTGGCAAGCGACAAAAAGCTAGTTGGTGCACTGGACTCTGCCTGCCACCGCACAGTTTGTGGAAAGCCATGGTTCGAGCATTACATGAAAGCCTTGAGAGATGATCCTTGCTGGCAGGCCGTGGCTCCCTACCTCAAGTCGGAGTCTGAGAGGGAGACCTTTAAGTTCGGGAACGACGGCACCAAAGTCAGCTTTCAGAGAGAGAAATTGCCCATGATGGTCGGCGGTACTCTTGTGTTCGTGTGGACCAGCGTTGTCGAGGTCAAAACCCTGGGCTTGTTGCTGGGACGAGACTTCTTGGAGGCCATCGGTGGGGTGATCAGTTTTACTCGGAGAGCCCTTAGAGCGGACCACCTCGATGGCAAGCGCATCCCCCTTAGACAGCTCGTGGCAGGACACTTCTACCTGAACATCTGACGGCCTGCAGGACATCACCGCGACTTCTTGGACCAGGCAAGGGGTGGATGGAGTGCTTGAAGTGCCAGTGCGTAACGGTGAGTGGTTGAGACGTCGGGCGGCAGCTTTGAAACCCACGACCCCGGCTGCACATGTGCATGAACCGTTGACCTCGGAAGCTGTAGAAACCCCGCTGCCGGTGAACCTCTCGAGAATGAAGCGAGAGCGTGGAGCAGACGTTGCCAAGCCCAGCAGGAGCGATGGAGCGCCCGGAGGTGAAATGCAAAAGGGTCGCCGACCGGTTCGCAAGGATGTGCTTGCGGCTCGCGGCCCGAAACCGCTGGCACTTCGGTGGACTGCTGCTCTGGCTGCTGCAGCGGCCTTGGCTTCGGTTTGTTCCCCTACCTTATGGGAACACCAGGACGGGCGAAGCTTGGAAAGCTCAGGCCGAGAACATGGTGAAGAGGGGTGCTTATCCTCGCCGTCATTACCGGCAGGCCATCATGAAGGGGTGTTTCGAGGACCCCGAGCTTCTTCGTGGAGCAGCGTACTTGAGAGATCGGCTGGGCATCCGCCTTTCGTTTCTCGAGGACCCCATGCTGGACGGGATGATGGCCATGAAAGCTTCAAAGGGTGCCAGGGCAGCCATCCAAGGAGAGATCATGACCAAGCTCAAGGCGGAGGCCGAGCAGAAGCGAGCAAAATCAAGGCGGCCCGAACTCTTCTGGGGCCCCGCGGAGGCCTTCCATCTTTGAAACAAGACTTGCTTCGACTAGCCACGCTTCTGAGAGTCGAGGTGTCTTCCGGGGATACAGTCGACAAGCTGAAGAACAAGCTCAGGCCCATGATCGAGACCTTAAAGGGCGTCCCTCTGGAGAAGGCCGAGCCGGCGGCGACCTCGAGCATGGCGGCGGCTTCCTCTGCACTACCCGAACCAGCGCGAGACCCTCCCCGAGCACGACCCAGCGCTACCGGTACCAGCTCGACACCTTCTACGGGACGATCAAGCTGTACCTCTTCGGAGCGCCGGGGCAATGGAAGCCCCGCCACAGCAGCAGCGAGCCGAACTGCTGGAGGAAGTCACGCAGATGCTCAACGCCCGGGACAACCGCATGGAGGCCCTCCTGGCTCAGACCATGCAACATGTGATGGCGATGGCCCAGAACCATGGAACACACCTTGGGGAAGACGACCTCTCTCCGGACAGCAACATGAGCTTTCAGCCGGTCGACCTCGACCAAGACCTTTGATTGCACCCTTGAGACAGAAGCTCAAGGCCGGACAACAGCTCGCGATTTGCGCCGCGTACAAGAAACACCAGAGAGACCATACGTTGTTGAAGGCGTCGGCACAGACCATCCACCAGGCCTTTGCCCTGACGGTGGCGCAGGACTACGACCTCGCCCTCTCCGACCCCTTCGTTGGCTTGGCTGGCAGCTGGCCCTACAAGGCCAGGCCCAGTGTGTGTGATGGGGTGGCCCGCACTGCTTCACAGATGGGCCATGCGGTCTATTTTGATGTGGGCGGCAGCAGGCCGTACTTCCTGCTGGTGCGAGTGCCGGGACCCTCACGCCTGGCTCACTTCATGACCCCTCGGGCCCGCCGCGACGCTGCAAATAAAGATGGGGAGCTGGCCGCGAATGCATACAAGGCGGCTGCTGCACAGCGTCGGGCGGGGCGACATTTTCTTCTTGAGTTAGCTCCTGGTGTGGACCCGACTGCAACAGCTGAGGGGCAAGAGCTGCTGCATGAAGTGGGCGTCAAGACCTTCCTCTTCGGTGGCAGAACCTTCGTGACGTCGAGTTCGGCCCTGACGAGAATTTCAGCCGCCGGCCAGCGAGGATTCTTTTCGGGACACGGTCAAGGGCATGCAGGACCAGTTCGAGTACGACCATGAGCCCGAGAAGGTTCATGAGGGTCTTGCGGCGGAGACTTCCGTCGACGAGGACCTGGACTTTGAGCTTTTCGGCGACCAGGTTTCCGATGACGACCCCGACGAGAAGCCCAGCGAGGAGCAGCTCGTTGTACCGACGGTGGTGCGGCAGGCTGTGAGACGCCTCCACGAGAACACTGGACACAGGAGCCCGCAAAGACTGGCCAGAGCCTTGTTGATAGCAGGGGCGTCGCCTGAGGCTGTTTTGGCAGCCAAGCAACTTAAGTGCAGTGTGTGCGAGGAGCGCCGGCCCGTGAAGGCCCGTCGTCCTGCCTCGTTACCCGGACCGCGCGACCCAGGTGATCAGGTGGGAATCGACTTCGTGGACGTCTTTGACGCGGCGGGTGCGAGGTACACTGTGCTCCACGCCGTCGATGCGGCGACCAAGTTCCAGATGGCGGTGCTTCTTGAGCGCACTTCATCGGCTGAGGTCATTCGATTCCTTCGTGAAAGGTGGGCACCTGTCTTCGGCATGCCACGGACCCTTGTGTGTGACCAAGGGCGAGAGTACATCTCAATAGAACTGGAAGAGTTCGCTTCGCAAAACAACATGCAGCTCTACCGCGTTGCTGTTCAGGCGCCGTGGCAGAACGGGCTCTGTGAGAAAGTGGGCGGGCTGCTGAAGGCCATTTTGGCGGCTTGCACCTCGGCCCAGTCCCTGATGGGATTTGAGGAAATGAACCTGGGCCTAGGCGAGGCTGTGCAGTCCTACAACATGGACGTCGGCGACACGGGCTTCTCACCGATGCAAGCGGCCACTGGGCGGCAACCCTTGTTGCCTGGAGACGCCTTGGCTCTCGGGCAGCTTGGCGTCCTAGACGCCATGAAGGACCCTTCTTTCGCAAGGCTCCAGGCGCTCAGGGAAACGGCCAAGATGGCGATGACGAGACTTCACTTCAGCAGGGCGCTTCGCCGAGCGGATGCCGCCCGATCTCGAAACCCGACGGTGGCTGATGCACCCTGTGTCGGAGACTTAGTATACTTTTGGAGTGGTCGCTGTGGAAGGAAACAACGTGTATGTCACTTCTCGAGGTTCCCTGACCAAGGTGGCGTTGGAGCATGTGCGCCGAGCCTCCCCCTTAGAACAGTTAGCCTCCGGTGAGTGGGAGTCCGTCATTCAAGAAGTGGTGGACGCTGCCAACCATGATCAAGAGTGGGAGCTCATCGAGAAGGAGGGCGTGAACGAAGAGGTTCCAGATGGAGCCCGGGGTAAAAACCTTGGACAGCGGGAGCAACACACCCTCGCAGAACCTGGGGTCCCTGTAGATCCTTCAGTGGATCATAAAACCGTGGACAGCGAGCAACACACCATCGCAGAACCTGGCGTCCCTTTTGAACCGACGCTTAGTTTTCGTGAGCGGCTTCAGGACGCAGTGGCTAAGGCTCGTGCTCGTAGCGGCAGTGATCTACCTCCGTTGTCGTCAGGTGAGTTCCTCAGAGCAGCTTCGTCGAGTGTGCCAGACCCTTCAAGGAGACCGTCTGTGACCTTGGGTGGACACGCTTCAGGAGGTTCGTCAAGGGCCCCAGGAACCCCAGTAGGCAGGCTACTTGGTCCTTTCACTGACTTGGCACCTCCGTCGTCTCCGGTGGCACCCCTTGAGAACGAGAATCCTTCTGAAGGGCACTACGGCAAGAGACCAGCGGAGGTTGAGACCGAACAGCTTCGTGAACAATCACAGGGCGCAGGGGACCAGGCGGCGTCCAGCGAGCAGGTTCCTCCGGCGAACGAGCATGATACTCTGGGAGCGGTCGCCGGGATGGATGAGGTTCACCCGCTCGTGCTGTTGCAAGCCGAGGCGGCAATGGATCGCCTGTCTGGCGAAAGCGGAAGGGCGTCAGACCATGGAACATGGGATGGACGTTGGCTCCTTCCTTCGAAGGAACAGTACGAAACCTTTGTTCGTGCTGGACTGAAGTGGCCGACTTCTCGGGACGCCTTCGTCGCTCAAGCTGCTAGGAAGGAGTACACTGGAGCCAGTTAACTCCTCCTCAGAAGGCGGCCTTCAAGGAGGCTGCAGCTGAAGCTTGGGACGTTTGGGTTCGCAACGATGCTGTGCAGACCCTTTCGGAGGAGGAGTCCGAGAGAGTTCTGGCGACCCTGCGACAGCGTGGCGAATTGCACAAGGTGCTCACGCCAAGGTTTGTTTACACTGACAAGAATGATGGACGCCGGACCGAGACTCAGGACCTCCCCTTGAAGGCCTCTGCGAGACTCGTCGTTCCCGGGTATAAGGACGTGACTGCCTTTGACTTGAGGAAGGACGCACCCACGGCGAGCAGGACAAGCCAGCACCTTCTCTTCACTCTTGCAGCAAGTAGCCACCGCGAGGGTTGGAGGACTGGGAGCGCAGACGTCAAGAGCGCCTTCATGAAAGGAGAAAGGTACATGGAAGGCACGAGGGTGGAGGTCCGTGGAGACAGCCCCTCGTTACCGGTGGGCAACCGACTCTCCAAGGTGCTCAAGGGCGTGTTTGGCCTGGCAGATGCTCCTCGGAACTGGTTCCTTCGGCTACGCAAGAGCTTGCTGCGAAAAGGGTGGAAGACGTCGGGCATGGACGCGGCAACCTTCTTCTTGTGGAGTGAGGGGCCCCAGCCGAAGTTGATCGGCATGCTCTGCAGCCACGTAGACGACCTTCTGTTCAGTGGGAACGCCGACGCCTGGAAGTCCATCGAGGAGCTGGGCAGCGAACTTGGCTTCGGGTCGGTGGAGCGCGACTCCTTCGTTTACTGCGGAAAGACTGTGCGGCAGGACCCCAACACTGGCGAGGTCACCGTGGCCATGAAGGTACCATGAGAACCTAGCGCCCATCAGGGTGGCGTCGGCACGGCGCCGTGACCTCGAGGCGGCCCTCTCTCCGGGAGAACATAAACAGCTTCGTGCCTTGGTGGGCTCCCTGCAGTGGCTAGTCGGTCAGTGTCGATTCGACATGGGCTTGTGCTTGTCGACGCTTCAGGCCGAGGACCTCACCGTCCAGACGCTGCTCAAGGCTAACCACTTGGTGAAGCTCTTCAAGGAGAACAGCGACTTTTGCCTCCGCTTCCGGGCCCTGAACCTGGAGAAGGCTGGCATCCTAGTGGTGAGTGACGCTTCCTTGGGCAACGTCACCAAGAAGGGAGCCTGTGGAGAACTGCCCCTCGAACGCGTCTACAGCCAGTCGTGTTACTGTGTGCTTCTGGCAGAAGCCTCTCTTCTTAAAGGCGGCCAAGGGCGCTTCTGTGTGTTGGACCACAGGAGTCACCGGCTACAGCGCGTGTGTCGCTCAACCTTTGGAGCCGAGCTGCTGGGCGTCGAGGAAGCCATGGACGTGGGCCAGTACTGCCGCGGGCATCTGGCAGAGTCTCGAGGATTCGACCTGGGCACAAAGATGTCGATTGCATCCTGGATGGCGTCGACATGGTGGTGGTCACTGACGCTAAGGACGTTTTTGACAAAGGGAACTCCGACACTCCGTCGTATGGCAGCCAGAAGTCCTTGGCATTCACCGTCGCCTGGCTGAGGGGAATGCTGTCTCACGACACCGTCTCCCTCAAGTGGACGGCCACAGAGAACATGTTTGTTGACTGCGGCACGAAGGAGATGGACGGCGAGCACATGCGACGCATCTTAAGTGCCGGTGAGTGGAGCTACCGCTACGACCCGAAGTACGTGAAGCAGACCACCAAGAAAGCGACGAAGGCTCAGTGTGGTCCTCCGGTGCTGAGTGGGGAAGCTGTTGCTGCTAGTGATCCCGTGACGGGATTCCTTCAGGGTTTAGCACCCATGAAAGGGTGGCATCGTCGTGACGACCTCGCCATCCAGGTAGCTTACAACGCTAAAAGCTTTCGTAGGCCTGAACCTCGCTTTGACCCTCAGAAGTACAGTTTGAGAACGAGCTACGCCTTGTTCCACGACGAGCATGGCCGAGGTTCTTGGAGGGTTCTTGAACGGGACAAGGCCTACAGCCGGCACCAAGCTCCCCTGGACCGTACAGCTGCCATCCTTATCACGATCTTCAAGTCCCCAAAAGAAAGGGCCTTGACCCAGCATGGCTGCTGGCAGGTGAAAAGGGAGTCTGTACCAGCTACTGCGAGCCATAGCTGCTTAGTATTGTATGGTATGGTATGGTATGTATCACTGCAAGTGTATGTATGCTTAGTATGCTTGTGTGTGTTTGTGTATGTAGGTGGATGTGTGGACGTCTGCATGCAATGCATGTAAGTATGTATGTGTGTTTGTATGTGTGTACGTGTTTAGGTGTGTATGTGTGTATATGACGTTTGTATGCATGCGTACGTCTGTGTATCTATGCTTATGTAACGGAGCGCAAGTGTAAGTACGTGTCTTTAGGTGTCCCGGTCCCAGCTTCCGATGGCGTGAAGAGGAAAGACAAATAATTTATGTGCTACCCTAGCGATGGTGCGGCGCCAGGCAGCAGTAAGATAGAAATGGGGGTCTGGGCCAGAGAAGAGGTGCAGGTACGTGTACCTGGGCTGTGGATGGGAGCTTCGTTGAGCAGAACCTCTCCATACCCGCCTGTCTCTTCGCGTACGAAGTGGACAGAGCGGACAAGACAAGAAACAAGGGAGGGACCTCCAACACCTGTCAGAGTAGGAGGCACACCCACAAAAACATACACGCACAAGCAAACCAGCAGACATACAGGACCTGCGTGTAGGTGTAGGCTGCTCACTGAATCGTACGGTGTGGATGCTGTGCAATGCGGGCATGGCGTGGTTTCTATTTGCGTCTAATCGGCCGCTAGGATTGAGTTACTTGGAGGCTCCATCGAAGGGTTCGGATTCCTGGAGCTCGGAGCTTGCTCAAAGAGAGGACGGCGATGAGGCCGAGTTCCGAGAGGAGCTGCTGAACGAGGCGCCCAACGGGGACGAGGAGGATGCCGTTGAGGCCTTCTCTCTGGATCCGGACTCTTGGAGTCAATAGGGCTCTCTTTTTGTTCATTGCTACTAGTATGAATTACAGCACAAGCGCTGCTTAAGAATTCTACGGGTTTTTCGACAGGTCCACAATTTCGCTGGCATGCAGCAGGGTCCACAAGCATTTAGGAGTTCGATGTCCCCGTCACATGTAGGGTGGCCTTTGTTTGATCGGAAACTAGAAGGGTTTGAATACATAGCAACTCGTATCCAGTTATGGTCCCTGTATCGCTGAATCGTTCATACTTCGCAAATCTATTGGAAATCATTCACGCCCCTATGCCCACATATTAAGGGTTATAAGGTCCTAGAGGATGACAGCTCTGTCTTCAAAGCCTTGCAGCTCTACCCACCCTCAAGCCCAAACCCTTCTCCAAGCCCTAAAATCGCGAAACCTTACCAATCCGCTGTGCCGTTAGTGTGTCGATGAACCAGTATCGCTGCAGACCTTGCCAGGCTTTGTCCGAGTGTGAGTGTCAAAAAATCCCAAGCCTCTATGGTGACCCTTCTGAGCAACAAAGGAGAACCCATACCGGGGTCCCAACCCCCCAAGCCTTTCACTCGCCTTCCTTGGCTCAGGAGTTCGACTACGACAACCCGCCCGAGGGTATGTCTGGCAAAATCGACCCAAATGATCTCCGGCTCTTGCGGGAGGTGAGCGGTGAGGAGAAACTCCGGTGTAGCTTTCATGGTTCGGCCCCCTGAGACTTGCCTCTTGGCGGAAGCCCTACACCCAGATTTGCTCGCATATCCTCGCCTCGTCCGAGGGTGAGCGCCGAAACTAACTTGCCGGCCAGGTGATGAGGGTCAGCCCGCGGTCGCCGCCACGGGAGAGCCAGGTTGAGGATGTCGCAGAAGACGCTGTCCTTGAGCCATGAGAATTCGACAGGAAAATGGAAGCAAGCAGCAATCCACGTACAAAGGCTTTGTGTTGATGTGAAGGGTTGTCTTTCGGCCGATGCCGTTGCAATGGTTAGAGCACGCTGTGGCCATGATGATGACCTACAGCCTCGACAATGACAGGTGCAGATGATTGTGTTTGTCAAAGGGGTGATGGTGAAGCTGATGGTAGAGTGGTCCATCGCGGTGGCAAATGCGGCATCGACGATGGAAGATGATGGCCCGGAGCATGGCTGTTTTCATGGCATGGCCATTGTTGTAGCATGGAAAAGATGGTTAAGTTCCGGCACTTGGGAACAAGGACGGTGTACGGGTAACGGCCAGGCCAGGAACGTAAGTCTTGCTGGTTGCGGAATAACTGGGACAGTAGCTCAGCGAGACCGATCTTGAAATAATAGAGTCGCACAAGTTCACAAGTTCACAGATATAAGATCTCATCGTCGGCTTTGCGAGTGCCAACTCCGAGCCGCCCGACAGCATGGGCCACACTTGTCGGGTGCCCGCCTGGGCAGCGCGAGGCATCGAAAGGCGAGGGGAGCCAAGTGCTGTGATGTGCGGTGCGTAGAGCAGAAGTGCACGGTGCTGCTACTTTTTATGTGCACGCACATAAAAAGCCCACCCAGCCCTCACCCCGGTACGAAGTTGTACCGGTAGGTTTGCCGGAAAAGACTGAAAGAACATTTCCATGCCACTGTCAACGTACCCTCGGGCAGTGTTGACTGTTTATACGCTTCAAAACGTGACAATCTAGCTTTCAGCATGTTCCATGCTTTTTGAAGTCCAAGTCGTTTGGTCACGTTACTGTACTCGAGCTTGCAAACAATACAATTCACTGAAGAGGTCGACGGGATTTCAGGTTCACACCGAAGATGCCGACTTCGAAGCTTATGTAACAAACTCATCCGACGATCCACATCGTAAGTAGCCTGCGAAAGCCATGATTCTGGATGCAATCTATTTGCGAGCTGTCGTCGCATAGATTCCACGTCGTCAAGAAACCCTGACTCTGTGCTGTTCAAGACCAGAAATCTCGCAACTTGACTTTTGAAGATATGTTTTCGACATGGCAAAGGATGCTCACTGTACGCATGAAGATACTGTGGATTGTGTTGCGGCTTGCGGTGCACGAAGGTGTGCAACTGCTCTCCGTCATACCTGATGGAAAGATCCAAGAAATCGAGTCGTGAGACGGACACTTTGAAAGTCCATTTGAACTGCTCGGTGTCAATGCGCTGAAGAGCTGACAAGAAAGACTGAACAGTAGCTTGATTTCCAAGGAAAATACTGGCGGTGTCATCAACATAACCATAATATTTGGATAGTAGTCCAGTTTCAAAAGCCTGACTCACAAGAGGTCTGAAATGATGTTCTCGGTGTATGTTTGCAGCATCGGTAGCTATGCGCTCACCAATACTTAACGACCGTGCTTTTTTGTAGACCTTGCCATTGATGAAAACCGCTTTGTTGTGTAGGATGATGAGGACTAGCTTCGCAACAAAGTCCTTGGCAGCCTGATTCACGCCGTAGTAGTTGTCCAATCCAGAACAGAGCGAAACCTGCAATGAGTCCAAGTTTATGCGTGGGTAGAAATCTTCCAAATCGGCAGCTACAAAGACCAACTGGCGAGCATCATGTCCGAGTGGAGGCGGATGGTCCAATAAATCCAANAGCGAAACCTGCAATGAGTCCAAGTTTATGCGTGGGTAGAAATCTTCCAAATCGGCAGCTACAAAGACCAACTGGCGAGCATCATGTCCGAGTGGAGGCGGATGGTCCAATAAATCCAATAAGACTTGTTTCGAGTCCATGACCGTTGTCTCGCAAATGCGAACTACCTTTCGCAAAATGCTGGAAACGAAGATCGTCAGATTGTTGNTGACCGTTGTCTCGCAAATGCGAACTACCTTTCGCAAAATGCTGGAAACGAAGATCGTCAGATTGTTGAAGGGGGACCGCGTATCAACCTCGACTCGACGTAACTTGCATCCTGGTTTGGGTAGCTTCACGAGATATCGGATTTTGCCCAAGCATGACAAAACTGCAGGTAATGAGGCTTTACTTGGATTGGGGAGTCCCAGATCGCAGAGTGGTTGTAGAATAAAGTTCATCGTCCCAACATCAATCAAGTGGTTTAGAGTAGCACGATCACAAAGGGATCGTAAAAGGTCATATGCTGAAATCAAAGACCACATAAGCTCGTCGTCTGAAACTTCGGTGAAGGCACCGTCGACGGTTTCCCGAAGATATTGTTTGCGAAGATAACCTGCAGAAATGTAAACAGGACCATACCCTTTGTCTGCAGAGATCTTGCAAACCGAGCTTCTGTAAGCTTGTAGCCAGCTAAGAGCTTTTTTGATATAAAACGGCATAGTGGGCTGCGGCTCCCAGGATTGGAGGCTGCTAGCCTTTGACAATAAGCCCTCGCACCATGATTCCAATTCTTGTTNTAGCCAGCTAAGAGCTTTTTTGATATAAAACGGCATAGTGGGCTGCGGCTCCCAGGATTGGAGGCTGCTAGCCTTTGACAATAAGCCCTCGCACCATGATTCCAATTCTTGTTCGATCTGTGCATTCAGCTTCGGGTTGAAAGATGAAGGCAATCGGAACCTCTTGAAGAAAGGAGTGTGGTTCTGCTGCTTGTTGGGCTTGCTGTCGAAGAAAAGCCGTAGTTTGACCTTGCGCGCGCCAAAGGAATAAATTTGTCTCCAAGGACGAGTAGAGTTTGCGCTGCTGGAGGAAAAGTCTCTGGATCAACATCTGTATGATGCAAAGAAATGAACTTCCGAATCTAAACCAGATCAACCAAGGTCAGCTGCTGTACATACTCAAAGAAAAGAGCTGCAAGGTTGCGGGGCGATTGATGCTGTACGTGGGGTGTAGCTTTGCTTTGGTGTCCGCGGCGTTTGTTGCCAAAATGGCAACGGCGGAGATTTCGAAGGTTCATGTACATGTCACGCGGCTTGCATTGCTGCGGCTGCTGTTCCTGCTGCCGTGCTGCGACTGGCTGTTTTTGCTGCGGGATGTGTGGCGGCTGAAGCTGCGGTGGCTCGTCATAGATCTCGCGGAACTTTTTGACTGCCTTGATTTTGAATTTCGGTTGGCCGAAACTTGCCGCGGCGAGTTGGATCGTCCTCTCGTAGAAGATGTCTTTGCGTCTTGTCGCGATGTTTTGGAACTTGTTCTCATCTGCGCTTGCCGACGGTGAGCTGAAGCGGACCTGACGGGTGCTTGATTCNCGTAGAAGATGTCTTTGCGTCTTGTCGCGATGTTTTGGAACTTGTTCTCATCTGCGCTTGCCGACGGTGAGCTGAAGCGGACCTGACGGGTGCTTGATTCTTTCTGCTGTTGCTTCTGTTTGTTTTGCCTTTGCTCCGAGCTCGACTGGAAGTATTGTGTTTGTGTTTGGATGCTGTGCTGTTGCTGCGATGATGCTTGTCTTGTTCGCTTTTTGAACCAGAGCCAACCATGTTGCCCTTCACCTTGGACTTGCTCTGTTGGAAAGTCTTCGTCATCCTTGAGTCCAGGTGGGCTAAGCCGTTTTTTTGTAAATCGGACTTCATGTTTTAGACCTGGTCCTCAAGCATCGTCAACTGCTGTCTGCGCCTAACACGACGATACTCTTGCTCCATCTGCTCTTTCGTGGCTAAACATACAGAAATCAAACGTTCCTCCATTTCTCGGAAGAAAACCGCTACAGCAACCTTCGGGTACGCCTGAATAAGTTCATCGAATTTCTGTTCGCGATCGGCACGTTTTTTGTCGGAGTCCTCCTTGTTCTTGCTTCGGTCTGTGTACTTCTCGCCTTGTGCATGTATTCTGGTAAGCTGGCAAAAAGAATGCAAACCACATGAGCTCTCATCTTCTGCATGTCGTTTTGGTTCATGCGCATTTGATTTTCAAGCATCTTGTCATAGAGCTNTTGTGCATGTATTCTGGTAAGCTGGCAAAAAGAATGCAAACCACATGAGCTCTCATCTTCTGCATGTCGTTTTGGTTCATGCGCATTTGATTTTCAAGCATCTTGTCATAGAGCTCGCCGAGCTTCGCGCGAACAAAAGTCAAAGTTTCCAGATCCTTAGCTTTCAAAGCAACCCACTGTTTTGTTGCATCGATTTTGCGCTTGAAGTCTTCCATGGCCTTCTTGTCGCCAGCCTGCTTTTGGGCTGCATCGAATTCGCTTTCATCTCTCTCTTGAACTGCTGACCCGATCTATGCTGCAATGGTTTCGGCCATTTGCCTTGTGCATACATTGCAGCATCCGCCTTGAGAGTTTGAAGGGGCCGTCGCATTCGCCATGATATGTCTTGGTGGTTCTGTCTATAAACTCGGGCACCATGTCTTTGAAAATGCCATCCTTGATGAAATCATCTGCTCGGGCCATAAGACGGATGGTGTCGAGCGAGACATCTGTGAACTCAGATCTCGTTAAAGGCAATGCTGGCTCAAAACTCAAATCGTTGATCAGCTTGTTAACTTCTGCCAAAAGTGGATCNAAGACGGATGGTGTCGAGCGAGACATCTGTGAACTCAGATCTCGTTAAAGGCAATGCTGGCTCAAAACTCAAATCGTTGATCAGCTTGTTAACTTCTGCCAAAAGTGGATCCATTTCGGCATCAACTTGTTGATGTTGCACATGCATAGACTCAAGCAGTGCAGTATTGTTCGAAGGTGCCCTGGCAGGTAAAGCTGTAGCTTCGCGAAAATCTTCATTTGGAGCTGAAATACTCTGAATAGGATACGGGCTTGGACGAGCTTGTAAGGATGATGCACGTTGGAATGATGAACCACGTGGC